>SSNR01000097.1:1590866-1619349 GCA_006937965.1 Callopanchax toddi | reverse complement strand
CTAACCCTAACACGCTCAGTGACCAAACATCTAACCCTAACACGCTCAGTGACCAAACATCTAACCCTAACACGCTCAGTGACCAAACATCTAACCCTAACACGCTCAGTGACCAAACATCTAACCCTAACACGCTCAGTGACCAAACATCTAACCCTAACACGCTCAGTGACCAAACATCTAACCCTAACACGCTCAGTGACCAAACATCTAACCCTAACACGCTCAGTGACCAAACATCTAACCCTAACACGCTCAGTAACCAAACATCTAACCCTAACACGCTCAGTAACCAAACATCTAACCCTAACTTTCATAGACAAATAATTGGGCATCACATAATGAAAGATATATTTTCCTGATATCAAACAAAAGCATATTCTAAGTTTAGAACCCTGTGGAACACTGGAAAGGACTTAGAAGACATTGTTTACAGAGTTAGAACTTCCTTTATCTCCTTTAAACTTGACCCTGTTTCCCTCCTCAGAGGTCATCAAGGACTGGCTGGTGAAGCCTCTGAGAGACCAGCATGTGAAACCAAAGGCCAAGGCCTCCTTCAAGTGTGAGCTGTTCAAAGACACTCCCAACTGGAAGTGGCTCAAAGGAGACAACGAGCTCACTCCTTCTGACAAGGTGGAGATCAACAAAGACGGGAAGGACGTGACGCTCTCTATCAACAACTGCCAGCCTGAAGACGTGTCAGACTACACCATTGAGGTGGAAGATCGGAGATACACGGCCAAACTGACGCTGGGAGGTGGGATCATGAAGGTCCTCTGATGAATGAAGCTGACCACAGGAAGCCATTTCATTGGTATTTGTGTTTTCTAGAGCGTGAGGCTGAGATCCTGAAACCACTCTCGAGTGTGGAGGTGGTAGAGAAGGAAGAAGCCAACTTTGAAACAGAGATATCTGAGGAGGACGTGATGGGCGAGTGGAAGCTGAGAGGACAGGTGTTGGTCAGGACTCCGGTGGGTTCACTCATCAGGAACGCTTCACTAGACAGACAGGACTGGACTAGACCGGGGGGGACCAGAGGAGGCATGGTCAACCAGAACGTGTCTTTGGACTCAGATAGACCTGGTCTCTGGACTGGGGGACAGTAACCTGGTCTCTGGACTGGGGGACAGTAACCTGGTCTCTGGACTGGGGGACAGTAACCTGGTCTCTGGGCTGGGGGACAGTAACCTGGTCTCTGGAAAGGGACAGTAACCTGGTCTCTGGGCTGGGGGACAGTAACCTGGTCTCTGGGCTGGGGGACAGTAACCTGGTCTCTGGGCTGGGGGACAGTAACCTGGTCTCTGGACTGGGAGACAGTAACCTGGTCTCTGGACTGGGACAGTAACCTGGTCTCTGGGCTGGGGGACAGTAACCTGGTCTCTGGACTGGGGGACAGTAACCTGGTCTCTGGACTGGGGGACAGTAACCTGGTCTCTGGACTGAGGGACAGTAACCTGGTCTCTGGGCTGGGGGACAGTAACCTGGTCTCTGGAAAGGGACAGTAACCTGGTCTCTGGACTGGGGGACAGTAACCTGGTCTCTGGACTGGGGGACAGTAACCTGGTCTCTGGACTGGGGGACAGTAACATGGTCTCTGGACTGAGGGACAGTAACCTGGTCTCTGGGCTGGGGGACAGTAACCTGGTCTCTGGAAAGGGACAGTAACCTGGTCTCTGGGCTGGGGGACAGTAACCTGGTCTCTGGGCTGGGGGACAGTAACCTGGTCTCTGGGCTGGGGGACAGTAACCTGGTCTCTGGACTGGGGGACAGTAACCTGGTCTCTGGGCTGGGGGACAGTAACATGGTCTCTGGACTGGGGGACAGTAACCTGGTCTCTGGGCTGGGGGACAGTAACCTGGTCTCTGGAAATGGACAGTAACCTGGTCTCTGGGCTGGGGGACAGTAACATGGTCTCTGGACTGGGGGACAGTAACCTGGTCTCTGGACTGGGGGACAGTAACATGGTCTCTGGACTGGGAGACAGTAACCTGGTCTCTGGACTGGGGGACAGTAACCTGGTCTCTGGGCTGGGGGACAGTAACCTGGTCTCTGGAAGGGGACAGTAACCTGGTCTCTGGGCTGGGGGACAGTAACCTGGTCTCTGGGCTGGGGGACAGTAACCTGGTCTCTGGGCTGGGGGACAGTAACATGGTCTCTGGACTGGGGGACAGTAACCTGGTCTCTGGACTGGGGGACAGTAACATGGTCTCTGGACTGGGACAGTAACCTGGTCTCTGGGCTGGGGGACAGTAACCTGGTCTCTGGACTGGGGGACAGTAACATGGTCTCTGGACTGGGGGACAGTAACATGGTCTCTGGACTGGGGGACAGTAACATGGTCTCTGGACTGGGGGACAGTAACCTGGTCTCTGGAAAGGGACAGTAACCTGGTCTCTGGGCTGGGGGACAGTAACCTGGTCTCTGGGCTGGGGGACAGTAACCTGGTCTCTGGACTGGGGGACAGTAACCTGGTCTCTGGGCTGGGAGACAGTAACCTGGTCTCTGGGCTGGGGGACAGTAACCTGGTCTCTGGACTGGGGGACAGTAACCTGGTCTCTGGGCTGGGGGACAGTAACCTGGTCTCTGGGCTGGGGGACAGTAACATGGTCTCTGGACTGGGGACAGTAACCTGGTCTCTGCTTGTCCCTTCAGACCTGTGACATTAAGTCCGAGGCTGGAAAGCGGTTCCTGACTCTGAAGAACGTCCAGCTGGACCAGGCCGGTGAGGTGTCCTACCAGGCCCTGAACGCCGTCACCACCGCCATGCTGACTGTTAAAGGTAGGACGTGGACCCTGTTGGACCCTGAGGGCTCTGTGTTTGTCTGTCTGGGGGGACGCAGCGGCGCTGCAGGACCACGGTAAGGTGTTTGCTGGCTCTTTGCTTTGTGAGTAACTGCTGAACTGTTACCTCCCAGAAATCGAAATGGGCTTTGTGGAGGTTCTGAAGGACGTGTCAGTGCCTGAAAAGAAGCAGGCTAAGTTTGAATGCACCATCACCAAGGAGGTGTCTAAGGTCATGTGGTTCAGAGGGGTGGACATCATCACCCCTAGCCCTAAATATGAACTCATTGATGATGGAAAGAAACACATGCTGATCATAAACAGCTGTGAGTTTGACGATGAGTCTCAGTACTCTATAGAGGTCCTGGACCAGAGGTCCAGTGCCCAGCTGACGGTGGAAGGTAAGTGTGACCCAGCAGTTTGGTGTGTCCTGGCTCTGTCGACGTCTGTGTGCACTGACCTGCTGTGTTCCAGGCATGAGGCTCAGGTTCCTGCAGCCTCTTCAGGACCGAACGGTCAAAGAAGGTAACGCTGTGCGCTTTGATCTGGAGCTGACTCACGATAACGTGCCTGTGGTTTGGTACCGAAACGAGGTGAAGCTCCATGTGAGCCGAAGTGTGCTCATACACGTGGAGGGAAAGAAACACTCTCTAGAAATGAGGACGCTGAGTCTAGATGATACCTGCCAGATAAAGGCAGAGGCCAAAGGATTTTATTCAACGGCCAAACTGACCGTCATAGGTAACAGCTGCTCTCTGTCTGTGTGCCCAGCTCTCAGATCTGACTTTTATACTAAACAGGAGTAGAAACACAGCTATCTGTATCAGCTGACCTCCAAGGTTTACCTGAGTGCAGACATACAGGTGAGGGAATGTGTCATGTGACCTCTAAACCTACCCCTGCTACAGAGGGCGACGCCATCTTCGTGGTGAAGCTGCAGGATTACACCGCCACCGAGAAGGACGAGGTGACGCTGGACTGCGAGCTGAGTAAAGACGTGCCCGTCGTTTGGTACCACAGCGAGAAGGAGATCATTGCCTCCAAGATGGTCATCATGAGGTCAGAGGGCACGCGCAGGTCTTTGGTCCTAAAGAAGGTGACTCACGGCGATGAAGGAAAATACGTATGTGACTGTGGGACGGACAAAACATCAGCCAACATCATGATCGAAGGTGAGTGTGGCCAGGTGCGCTGTGAATGGCACCTGATTATTACAGTACTATTACTTCATTACATGTTATTACCTTATTACTACCTGTCATTACCTATTACTACCTGTCATTACCTATTACTACCTGTCATTACCTATTACTTCCTGTTATTACCTTATTACTTCCTGTTATTACTACCTGTTATTACCTTATTACTTCCTGTTATTACCTTATTACTTCCTGTTATTACCTTATTACTTCCTGTTATTACCTTATTACCTCCTGTTATTACCTTATTACCTCCTGTTATTACCTTATTACTTCCAGTTATTACCTTATTACTACCTATTACTACCTGGTATTACCTCATTACTACCTGTTATTACTTCATTACTACATGTTATTACCTCATTACTACATGTTACCTATTTCTATCTGTTATTACCTCATTACAACATGTTATTACCTCATTACAACATGTTATTACCTCATTACAACATGTTATTACCTCATTACAACATGTTATTACCTCATTACTACATATTATTACCTCATTACTACATGTTATTACCTCATTACTACATTACTACATGTTACCTATTTCTATCTGTTATTACCTCATTACAACATGTTATTACCTCATTACAACATGTTATTACCTCATTACTACATGTTACCTATTTCTATCTTTTATTACCTCGTTACTACATATTATTACCTCGTGACTACCTGTTATTGCCTCGTTACTACCTGTTATTACCTCGTTACTACCTGTTATTGCCTCGTTACTACATGTTATTGCCTCGTTACTACCTGTTATTGCCTCGTTACTACATGTTATTGCCTCGTTACTACCTGTTATTGCCTCGTTACTAAATGTTATTGCCTCGTTACTACATGTTATTGCCTCGTTACTACATGTTATTACCTCGTTACTACATGTTATTGCCTCGTTACTACCTGTTATTGCCTCGTTACTACCTGTTATTGCCTCGTTACTACCTGTTATTGCCTCGTTACTACATGTTATTGCCTCGTTACTACCTGTTATTGCCTCGTTACTACCTGTTATTACCTCGTTACTACCTGTTATTGCCTCGTTACTACCTGTTTTTGCCTCGTTACTACCTGTTATTACCTCGTTACTACCTGTTATTGCCTCGTTACTACCTGTTATTGCCTCGTTACTACCAGTTACCTATTTCTATCTGTTATTACCTCATTACTACCTGTTATTGCCTCGTTACTACCTGTTATTGCCTCGTTACTACCTGTTATTGCCTTGTTACTACCAGTTACCTATTTCTATCTGTTATTACCTCATTACTACATTACTACATGTTACCTATTTCTATCTGTTATTACCTCATTACAACATGTTATTACCTCATTACAACATGTTATTACCTCATTACTACATGTTACCTATTTCTATCTTTTATTACCTCGTTACTACATATTATTACCTCGTGACTACCTGTTATTGCCTCGTTACTACCTGTTATTGCCTCGTTACTACCTGTTATTGCCTCGTTACTACCTGTCATTGCCTCGTTACTACCTGTTATTGCCTCGTTACTACCTGTTATTGCCTCGTTACTACCTGTTATTGCCTCGTTACTAAATGTTATTGCCTCGTTACTACATGTTATTGCCTCGTTACTACATGTTATTACCTCGTTACTACCTGTTATTGCCTCGTTACTACCTGTTATTGCCTCGTTACTACATGTTATTACGTCGTTACTACCTGTTATTGCCTCGTTACTTCCTGTTATTGCCTCGTTACTACCTGTTATTGCCTCGTTACTACCTGTTATTGCCTCGTTACTACCTGTTATTGCCTCGTTACTACCTGTCATTGCCTCGTTACTACCTGTTATTGCCTCGTTACTACCTGTTATTGCCTCGTTACTACCTGTTATTACGTCGTTACTACCTGTTATTACGTCGTTACTACCTGTTATTACCTCGTTACTACATGGTATTGCCTCGTTACTACCTGTTATTGCCTCGTTACTACCTGTTATTGCCTCGTTACTACCTGTTATTGCCTCGTTACTACCTGTTATTGCCTCGTTACTACCTGTTATGGCCTCGTTACTACCTGTTATTACCTCGTTACTACCTGTTATTACCTCGTTACTACCTGTTATTACCTCGTTACTACCTGTTATTACCTCGTTACTACCAGTTACCTATTTCTATCTGTTATTACCTCATTACTACCTGTTATTACCTCGTTACTACCTGGTATTGCCTCGTTACTACCTGTTATTACCTCGTTACTACCTGTTATTACCTCGTTACTACCTGTTATTACCTCGTTACTACCTGTTATTGCCTCGTTCCTACCTGTTATTGCCTCGTTACTACCTGTTATTGCCTCGTTACTACCTGTTATTACCTCGTTACTACCTGTTATTACCTCGTTACTACCTGTTATTACCTCGTTACTACCTGTTATTGCCTCGTTACTGCCAGTTACCTATTTCTATCTGTTATTACCTCATTACTACCTGTTATTGCCTCGTTACTACCTGTTATTGCCTCGTTACTACCTGTTATTACCTCGTTACTACCCGTTATGGCCTCGTTACTACCTGTTATTACCTCGTTACTACCTGTTATTACCTCGTTACTACCTGTTATTACCTCATTACTACCTGTTATTGCCTCGTTACTACCTGTTATTGCCTCGTTACTACCTGTTATTACCTCGTTACTACCTGTTATTGCCTCGTTACTACCTGTTATTGCCTCGTTACTACATGTTATTGCCTCGTTACTACCTGTTTTTGCCTCGTTACTACCTGTTATTACCTCGTTACTACCTGTTATTGCCTCGTTACTACCTGTTATTGCCTCGTTACTACCAGTTACCTATTTCTATCTGTTATTACCTCATTACTACCTGTTATTGCCTCGTTACTACCTGTTATTGCCTCGTTACTACCTGTTATTGCCTTGTTACTACCAGTTACCTATTTCTATCTGTTATTACCTCATTACTACCTGTTATTGCCTCGTTACTACCTGTTATTGCCTCGTTACTACCTTTTATTACCTCGTTACTACCTGTTATTGCCTCGTTACTACCTGTTATTGCCTCGTTACTACATGTTATTGCCTCGTTACTACCTGTTTTTGCCTCGTTACTACCTGTTATTACCTCGTTACTACCTGTTATTGCCTCGTTACTACCTGTTATTGCCTCGTTACTACCAGTTACCTATTTCTATCTGTTATTACCTCATTACTACCTGTTATTGCCTCGTTACTACCTGTTATTGCCTCGTTACTACCTGTTATTGCCTTGTTACTACCAGTTACCTATTTCTATCTGTTATTACCTCATTACTACCTGTTTTTACCTCGTTACTACCTGTTATTGCCTCGTTACTACCTGTTATTACCTCGTTACTACCTGTTATTGCCTCGTTACTACCTGTTATGGCCTCATTACTACCAGTTACCTATTTCTATCTGTTATTACCTTGTTATTACCTGTTTTTACCTCATTACTATCTGTCCTTACTCTATCATTACAACATTGTTAGTAATACATCAGTACTACCCAATGAAACCAATGCCACCTATTATAACACCATTATTACTTTATTATTGCCTAGTGTTAATGTTAATACAATATTACCTGTTATGACTGGTAACAGTTTTATCTCAATACAACATTATTACCTCCTTATTATTACTTTGTTATCTTAGTTTTACCTTGTTATTACCCTATAACTATAGTCTGATTACCATTTTATTATCTTTGTTACTAAATCTGTTCATTACTCAGCTGCTTCTCAAAGATTGTCTACATCGAGATGATTGAAGAGAACAAAGGAGGGAATAAGTCTTGTCCTTGTCCTGTTCCTGTGTGTTTCTCTAACCCCGCCCCCCAGCACGTGATGTAAAGGTTGTGCGTCCGATCTATGGCGTGGAGCTGTTTGACGGAGAGACGGCTCGTTTCGAGGTGGAGATCTCTGAGGAGGACGTTCATGGCCAGTGGAAGCTGAACGGAGACGTGCTCAGTCCTTCATCGGTGAGGATCTTCTCATAGATGTCCTCATGTTGTGAAGAATGAAGCTCAGCTTCCTGGTTTGTTGATCTGTGAACAGGATGTGGACATCATTGAGGAGGGGGGCAAACATACACTGATCCTCTACAACTGCAAGGTGTCCATGACCGGAGAGGTGGCGTACGCTGCTGCCAACGCCAAGTGTTCTGCCAACCTGAAGGTCAAAGGTAACCGACTCTAGGGGTGCACCAGTACATGTAGTCATCCATGATCATAGGATGAATCGTCTGCTGACTGAACAGTTTCAGATGCAGTTAAACAATCTCAGACCCTAACTATGTGTTTACTGATGCTTCCTGCAGAACTTCCTCTGAACTTCCTCACGCCGCTCAGCGACGTTCAGGTCTATGAGAAGGACGAGGCCCGGTTTGAGCTGGAGGTGTCCAGAGCCCCCAAGAGTTTCCGCTGGCTGAAAGGCTCACAGGAGCTCACGAGTGACGATAAGTATGAGATGATCCAGGAGGGGAAGATGTACATTCTGGTGATCCGGTCGGCCGCCTACGAAGACGAGGCCAAGTACATGTTTGAGGCCGAGGACAAGAGGACAACGGGCAAACTGATTATTCAAGGTGTTTTGTTAATAAAGATGTTTAGTTTGATTTGGAACTGACTTATTAGAGGTGTAACTTTACCACAGCTTTACCAAACCCTCAGTGCTAATAAAGATGAGGATGTTTTCCTCTCATGTTAGCAAACAGCTGAAGCTTCAAGGGGTTTGAATGTGAGAAGAGAGATTCATTAGGATGATGTTGTTCTTATGGCAGGTATTCGCCTGGAGTTTGCCAAACCCATAAAGGATGTGACTGTGAAGGAGCGTGAAACTGCAGAGTTCAGTGTGGAGCTGTCTCACGACAACATCTCAGTGGTTTGGTACAAGAACGACGTCCGACTTCATCCCAGTAAGGTGGTCCACATGTCAGATCAGGGAAAGATCCATACACTGGCCTTCAAAGAGGTCACCATCGATGACACGTCCATGATCAAAGTGGAGGCCATGGACAAGAGTCTGACGGCCATGCTCACCGTCATTGGTCAGTAACGCTGTGAAGTCCTAAGAGAGACAGACGGAGGTGTAAAGGGATGAATAAAACCTGGTTTGTGTTTCTGCAGAGGGCGACCTGTACTTCACCACCAAGCTGCAGAACTACACCGCTGTGGAGAAGGATGAGGTGAAGCTGGTCTGTGAGCTGAGCAAAGCCGTCGCTGATGTCAAATGGTTTAAAGACGGGAACGAAATTACTCCATCCAAGAACATTGCCGTCAGCACGGACGGGAAGAGGAGAATCCTGACAGTCCGCAAAGCTGAGAAGGCCAACATCGGAGCGTACACCTGCGACTGTGGCTCAGACAAAACCACTGCTAACCTCAACATCGAAGGTAAGGCCAACCTATGAACGTTCTACCTGTCCGGGTCACAGTACCTCCAGAGGAGGTTCAGTGGGTTGGTTTGGAGCCCAGCCAAGACAGGTGTTCTAACCAGTCCTTGGTCTACCTGCAGAGAGGGACATCAAAGTGGTCCGTCCTCTCTACAGCGTGGAGGTCACGGAGACAGAGACAGCCAAGTTTGAGACGGAGATTTCAGAGGAGGACGTCCATGGGAACTGGAAGCTGAAGGGAGAAGCTCTGCACCAGTCAGCGGTGAGTCAGCCTTCCACTTCCTGTTTTGAGTCAGCCTTCCACTTCCTGTTTTGAGTCAGCCTTCCACTTCCTGTTTTGAGTCAGCGTTCCACTTCCTGTTTTGAGTCAGCATTCCACTTCCTGTTTTGAGTCAGCCTTCCACTTCCTGTTTTGAGTCAGCCTTCCACTTCCTGTTTTGAGTCAGCCTTCCACTTCCTGTTTTGAGTCAGCCTTCCACTTCCTGTTTTGAGTCAGCATTCCACTTCCTGTTTTGAGTCAGCATTCCACTTCCTGTTTTGAGTCAGCCTTCCACTTCCTGTTTTGAGTCAGCGTTCCACTTCCTGTTTTGAGTCAGCCTTCCACTTCCTGTTTTGAGTCAGCCTTCCACTTCCTGTTTTGAGTCAGCATTCCACTTCCTGTTTTGAGTCAGCCTTCCCCACTTGAGTCAGCGTTCCACTTCCTGTTTTGAGTCAGCCTTCCCCACTTGAGTCAGCGTTCCACTTCCTGTTTTGAGTCAGCGTTCCACTTCCTGTTTTGAGTCAGCCTTCCCCACTTGAGTCAGCGTTCCACTTCCTGTTTTGAGTCAGCGTTCCACTTCCTGTTTGACGTATTTTTAAAGGCTGACGATGAATTCTTCCCTCCAGGATATCGAGATCAAAGAGGAGGGAACCAAACATATGCTGATCCTCTACAACGTCCGTAAGGACATGGCCGGACCCGTCGACTTCTCAGCAGCCAACGCCAAATCCAACGCTCAGCTCAGGGTCAAAGGTCAGACCATTTGTTTGATCCTGTTGACAAGGACTTGAACTCAAACCAACATTTCCAGTGTGTTGATCCTTCCACCAAGTTGAATGATTCCATTCAGTATGAAGAGACTCTGAGTCACATGTCTGCTCTCAGCCAATCAGCTCTGGAGGTTGTTTTCAGACCTGATCTGGTAACTGTGGTGTTCCTCGTCTATCCCAGCTCGCTCCATCATGCTGACGCGTCCTCTGAAGGATGTGGCGGTGACGGCCGGGGAGACGGCCACCTTCGAGTGTGAGCTGTCGTACGAAGGCATCGAGGTGGAGTGGCTGCTGGGCGGAGAGCGGATGGAGGCCAGCGAGCGGGTCAGTAGAGACGGGAGATCTGGACTTTATTCATCTTGTGCACGCTTCACTCACAGGACTCAAAAGATGAACAAACAGCTGTTTAGATTAGTGATGAATGATGCTGGCCTTACTCTTGTGTTGTTGAATAAATCTGCATCAGTTACTGATGGAAGAAAATCAAACTTTACTCGAAATAGGCTTAAAAATATTCATCGAAAGACGTTAAAGAGTTGGGGTTAGTTTTACTGATCAGAGCTGATGGAGATAGAAGAGCAGCAGCTGTTTATCATTCTGGTGATAAAAACATGATCCAGTTTTATAGTTTCTGTTTAAAATGCAGTAATCTAGTAGTAAATCCTGAAGTCTACGGTGATAAAACACCTGTGACTGGAGCTCTCAGGCCGACCCTAAAGGTCACAGCTTCTTTCACTTCGCTTCGTCTTTCACTCCGGATTTCATCACCAGATTCAGATGAGCTTCTCTCACTTGGTTATTTTACTGGAGCTTATTCCAGTTTAGGGTCAGTAGTAGTCGGTAATAAATGTAGAGGTCAGACTGTCTCCAGGCTAGCTCTGTGCGCCCGCTCTTGGCCACAGGGTGGCGCTGCCTCCCCAGGAGGAGGACAGTATCCAGTAGAGGACAGCAGCAGGTCGTTTTGACTGACAGGGTCTAGAACACCCGGTCATTTTCTATTTTTATCATCACTTATTGATTTTAAAATGATGATAATGACATTTTAGCAGCATTATTTCATTCATTTAATTTAACGTTGTAATTGTTCTCCTATTGTTTCAACATCCAATGAGAACCCAAGAGTGTTTAAGCTGCAGAAGACCAGCGGTTCTGATGGTTCAGTTGATCTGACACCAGGTCCAGCTCAGATCATAGGACTGATCTAGAGACTCTATATCTAAGAACTCTCCTCATCTGGAGTCTGACATAGACTGGCTGAGCTTCAAGGAGTTCAGAGCATCCATTACCAGGATTTCCCCCAGTGCTGCCCCCCGCCAGGCTACGCCTCAGAACCCGAGTCTGGACCAGGATAGTCCGAGAGGAAAGCTAACCCTAACCCTAAGCTGCTAACGGTGGCTAACGCCATGAAACTGAAACAAAGTGAGCTAGCTGAGCTCTGTCTCTAGGTTAGAGACTGTAGGGGGACCAGGAGTCTGAACACCTGTTGAGTCCGGCTGCGTCACTCTGTCGTCGTGTTCTGGGTCAGACTCTAACGCTAAACAAAGTTCTAGAGCTAAACGTTACCTGTGTGATGTTGTTCTAGTTTTATAGAACATTTCCAGGCTGTTTCTGTGTTTGCTGTCAGATTAACAGCAATGAGAAATATTATGGTGGGCTGCCTGTGGCCTTCTCTCCCACCAGGCCTGGGGGAAACCCTGCCTTACACAGAGTCACTGCAGGACTCATCTGTCTCAGTGATCCTGAGCTCTGATCCACACCTGATCACCATTAATGCACCAAGAAGACCAGCTGCTCTAGAGTCTGAACAGACTGGGACTGAACTCCTAAATGTGACAGATTTTTGATCAAATTCTCGTTTTTATTCCGTTCAGAGACACAGGTGGAGGGTGTGTGTGTGTGTGTGTGTGTGTGTGTGTGTGTGTGTCAGTGTGAGGGTCTACAGTCTGAAAACACACCTTTAAATTCACCATGTTACGTCTCACTGGCTGCGCTGCAGGTTTTCCGTCTCCAAGACGTGCTTAGGCCAGATTTAAAGTTTGAAAGGGGTAACCTGGGTGAAGAGGTTTTATAATGAGGCCCTGGTGTCTGTCAGCCTGTCTGCCCCACAGCTGCAGCGACTCACTGTGTGTTTCACTCTCTGTAACAGCGATGATCCCTGGTTCCACTGGTCTGGTTCTAGATCACCACACCTGATATCTGTTAGCTTTCGTTTATGCGTTCAGGCTGACAGGAAGTCAAGGCCTATAGTTCTAGGTTGTTTACATTTAGAGGACCTTGTTCAGAATCAGAATCACCTTTATTGTCATTGTACTGGTACAACGAAATTGAAAGTGCAATCCTTAAGGTGCCTGAACATAAAAAATAAATACTAAAATACGATAAAATACTAAAACAACAGTTGCTAAGGGTTAAGAATCAGAATAAAAATTTAAAAATCAAAATCAAACATCCCACACTGCAGTTATTGCACAATTCCCATGTTCAGGTTTCCTCAGCATTGAGTGCAGTTACCGCTCTGGCATAAAAACAGTTCTTCAACCTGTTTGTTCTCGCTGTGATTGTTCTGAAGCGTCTGCCCGAGGGCAGCAGGTCAAAGAGCGAGTGTCCGGGATGAGATGGTCCCTGAGAATACTGTGTGCCTTCCTAAGACAGCGGGAGCTGTAGAGATCCTCCATAGAGGGGAGAGGGCAGCCAGTGATCTTTCCCGCTGTGGTGACGACCCTCTGAAGTGCTTTCTTCTCTGCAGCCGTACAGCTGGAGAACCACGCACACATGCAGTATGTTAGGATGCTCTCAGTGCAGCAGTGGTAGAAGGACACAAGCAGATGGTTGTTCCTTAATGTTCTCAGAAAGTACAGTCTCTGCTGTGCCTTCTTAGTGTGTGTGCCCCAGGTCAGATGGTCCTCTATGTAGACCCCCAGGAACCTGAAGTCTGACCCCCTCTCCACACATTCTCATTGACAAACAGGGGCTGAATGTCAGCCTTATTCCTCCTGAAGTCTACCACTATCTCCTTTGTTTTTGTTGTGTTTAAAGCCAGGTTGTTATCTGTGCATTGTTACTCAAGTGGTCACTTCATCTGTCAGGTTTTGGAGTCTTCTGGCCTCTGGAGGAGTTTGTTCCAGTTTAGGGAGGAAACTAAGAGTTGAGCTTTCGGGTGTTTAAGGCAGCAGGATTTTAAGCCCTGATTCTCCTCTTCCAATAATCTTAAGGAAGCCCTCGATGACCAAATTGGCTCTAAAGATAATCGTATCAGATCCTCCTGTCGTGTGGGGTTTGTCAAGAGTGCTGTGGTCCACTTGGAAGGATGTCTGATCATAAATCCAGTAAATCCAACATGTTGGATTGTCCTGACCTGATATTACAGTGTGCAGCATCCCCCTGAGAATGTGATGTCTAGCCAATCAGAGAGCGAGGTGACAGAGGTACAGTGCACGGAGCGAGGAGAATCTCACATCAAATCAGCTGTTAGTATTTTCTGCTCATTGTTGTTTATAATAAAAGTAAAAGCTGTCGCGTTTCTTTACTCTGAAGTCATCGAGGTTCCACTCCTGAACTGGGACTGTTGGTGGTGAAATGGAGCCGTGTTGTTTATCACCATGTGCAGCCTCCCAGGTGAACCGTCAGGTTCAGATTAACCTGGACAAACACAGCTTTCTTACAACATGTGTTCAGTGTGAGGGAAGCTACCCACACACTCCGTCAGAAGAGATCTGGGTGGAGCCTGTCGGGTGGAACTGACTGAATCCTGTTCTGATGACTCTCAGGTCTAAAACCAGTCTCTTTTCTCTGCAGGTGAAGACTCGTGTTGCAGGTAGAGTTCACACTCTGACCGTCAGAGACGTGAAGCTGACGGAGGCCGGGGAGGTCAAACTGACCGCCAAGGACTTCCAGACTCAGGCTCAGCTCATCGTTGGAGGTAAAACTCAGCTGGAGCAGAGCAACCGTCAGCAGTGTGCCGAGGTCACCTGGTCATCATGTGTGTTTGTGTCCAGAGCCACCGGTGGAGTTCACAAAGCCTCTGGAGGACCAGACGGTGGAGGAGGAGGCCACCGCTACCCTGGAGTGTGAAGTCTCCAGAGAGAGCGCAGAAGTTCGCTGGTTCAGAGAGGGACAGGAGATCCGCAAGACCAAGAAGTATGACATCATCGCCGATGGACGCAAGAGGACACTGCTCATTCACGACTGCTCTCCAGATGATGCCAAGACGTACACATGTGACGCAAAAGAGTTCAAGACTTCCTGCTTCCTGGAGGTCACACGTAAGAAGCTTTAAACATCCAGTCAGAGCCCCACAGTTTACTGCATGTCCCACCTGGTGTACCTGTGTGACCAATCAAAACCTGACCTTCACTTCAACAAACACAACATGTTGGCTCAACTCTGTCTGCAGCGCCATATGTGGAGGTCACCAAGCCTCTTCAGGACGTGGAGGTCAGAGAGAAGGAATCTGCCAGGTTCGAGTGTGAAGTGTCCCGTGAGTCGGCCAAGGTGAGACCAGATCCTTCAGGTCCAGACCCTAACCTGGAGATGAGTCAGCATAACCCAAGATAACTAACTAAAGAGATGAGTCAGCATAACCCAAGATAACTAACTAAAGAGATGAGTCAGCATAACCCAAGATAACTAACTAAAGAGATGAGTCAGCATAACCCAAGATAACTAAATAAAGAGATGAGTCAGCATAACCCAAGATAACTAACTAAAGAGATGAGTCAGCATAACCCAGGATAACTAACTAAAGAGATGAGTCATGATAATACTAGATACCTCTAACTAAAGAGATGAGTCAGGATAACCCAAGATAACTAACTAAAGAGATGAGTCAGCATAACCCAAGATAACTCTAACTAAAGAGATGAGTCATGATAATACTAGATACCTCTAACTAAAGAGATGAGTCAGGATAACCCAAGATAACTAACTAAAGAGATGAGTCAGCATAACCCAAGATAACTAACTAAAGAGATGAGTCAGCATAACCCAAGATAACTCTAACTAAAGAGATGAGTCAGCATAACCCAAGATAACTCTAACTAAAGAGATGAGTCAGCATAACCCAGGATAACTAACTAAAGAGATGAGTCAGGATAACCCAAGATAACTCTAACTAAAGAGATGAGTCAGCATAACCCAAGATAACTCTAACTAAAGAGATGAGTCAGCATAACCCAAGATAACTCTAACTAAAGAGATGAGTCAGCATAACCCAAGATAACTCTAACTAAAGAGATGAGTCAGCATAACCCAAGATAACTAACTAAAGAGATGAGTCAGCAAAACCCAAGATAACTCTAACTAAAGAGATGAGTCAGCAAAACCCAAGATAACTCTAACTAAAGAGATGAGTCAGCATAACCCAAGATAACTCTAACTAAAGAGATGAGTCAGCATAACCAAAGATAACTCTAACTAAAGAGATGAGTCAGCATAACCCAAGATAACTCTAACTAAAGGATGAGTCAGCATAACCCAAGATAACTCTAACTAAAGAGATGAGTCAGCATAACCCAAGATAACTAACTAAAGAGATGAGTCATGATAATACTAGATAACTCTAACTAAATAGCTGAGTCATGATAACCCAAGATAACTCTAACTAAAGAGCTGAGATGTCTAACGCGGTGTATCTGTCGGGGAATCTATCCTCTGAACGTTTGAACTCTGATGTGATTTCAAGGTTCGGTGGTTCAAAGATGGCAACGAGATCAGGAAGGGAAAGAAGTATGAGATCATCGCTAAGGGAGTGCAAAGGATTCTGATCGTCCACAAGTCTGTGTTTGATGATGAAGCGGAGTATGAATGTGACGCCAGAACCTCCAAGACCTCCGGGATGCTGACCGTCATCGGTGAGGAACAGTCAGCACTTATTTAGTCATCAGGTGTTCCTTCTGATACTGGACATAGTACTGGACATAGTACTGGTACTACAGACCCCTGAGAGAACTCCTTCCTGCCATTCTGCTCACCAACATTCATCCGTTTTGCTAATGCTTGTGTTCTCAGAGGAAGCAGCTACATTCACCAAGAACCTGTCCAATGTGGAGGGAACAGAAACAGACAGTGTGAAGATGGTCTGTGAAGTGTCAAAGGTCAGCGCTGAAGTCACCTGGTACCGAGGAGAGGAGGAGCTGCCAGAGGGCGGGCGCTATGAACACATCATGGATGGGCGTAAGAGGATCCTGATCATCAAGGACCTGAGGATGGAGGACGTTGGAGAGTACAACTGCAGGCTTAGTCCCACAGTCCGGACATCTGCTGCACTTAAAATCAATGGTAACGGCACTGAGAGGAGCTCGCTGGTCTGAGGCGGACTTGAGACTAACCCTTAACCGTCTGTCTTTCAGAACTAGCAGCTGAGTTCATCTCACGTCCTCAGAGCCAAGAGGTGGTGGAGGGGGAGAAGGCGGAGTTTGCCTGCTCCGTCTCCAAAGACACCTATGAGGTGAAATGGTTCAGAGGTGAACAGGAGATCCAAGATGGAGACAAATACACCATCATCAGCGAAGGAAAGAGAAGGGCTCTCATTGTGAAAACCTGTGAGCTGAAGGATGAGGGTGGCTATGTCGCTCACATCGGCAGCGTGAAGGCCTCTGCTGACCTCTGTGTGTTAGGTGAGACTTCCTACTTCTTCTTTGCATCTTGTTCTGGAGATCGTAGAGCTGCTGCTGATGGCTTTGAATGTTACTGCAGAGAAATTGAGGATCGTCACTCCCATCAAAGACACGGAGGTGAAGGAGGGATGTGAGATTGTGTTCAACTGTGAGACCAACACAGAGGGAGGAAAGGCCAAGTGGCTGAAGAATGAGGAGACCATCTTTGAAAGCAGCAAGTACATGATGGCTCAGAGAGATAACGTTTTCTCTCTGAGGATCAGAGATGCTCAGAAGGCTGATGAGGCCACCTACACCGTCTCTCTAACCAATCAAAGAGGAGAACAGGCCAAATGCAGTGCCAGCGCTAAAGTTGCAGGTAAATACAGTTCATGTCGTGCCTGCTGACTCACGTGTAAAGTACCTCTAATGCTGAAACTTTCCTGTGACCCACAGAGGAGAAACTGAAGTTTCTGGAGCCCATTGAGGACGTTGAGACTCAGGAGAAGAAGACCATCAGCTTTGTTTGTAAGGTGAATCGGCCAGAGGTGACCGTAAGGTGGATGAAGGCCGGCCAGGAAGTGACGCTCAGTAAACGCATCCTGTACCGCGCTGATGGCCTCAAACACACGCTGACTATCAAGGACTGCGTCATGGACGACGAGGGCGAGTACACCGCCGTGGTCGGAGACGACAAGTGTGCTGCAGAGCTGATCATCAGCGAGGCGCCCACTGACTTCACAGCGCAGCTTAAAGATCAGACCATCACAGAGTTTGAGGATGCAGAGTTTACTTGCAAACTGAGCAAAGAGAAAGCTGCTGTCAAGTGGTACAGGAACGGGCGGGAGATCAGAGAAGGACCCAGGTATGATGTCTCTGTTCACGCTGGAGATCACTTGGAAGGCAAAACTCTCTGAGCTTAAAGATCAGGTTGTTGTTGAAAGTACCCAGTAGCTAACCCTAACCCAGTACCCGGCATGCAGACAGCTAGCTTAGCCTCAACCGACCTGTGGTTCTGTTGATTACTAGCCTGAAAACTCCAGACAGCAGGAGGACCTCTGGATCACAGTCTGTGTTGTTCCTGCAGATATCACATGGAAAAAGAAGGCAAGATGTGCAGACTGATCATCAAGGTGTGCAGACCTGATGATGAATGTGAATACGCCTGTGGTGTGGACGAGAGGAGGACCAGAGCCAGGCTCTTTGTTGAAGGTCAGCTTATTTCATTCTTTTCAGGGAAAACTGTCCCATGTAGGGTTTGAAAACTCACAGAAAGTTTCTGTCCTGCAGAGACGCCGGTAGAGATCGTCAGACCTCCTCAGGATGCGTTTGAACCTCCGGGCTCTGACGTCGTGTTCGAGGTGGAGCTCAACAAGGACCGGGTGGAGGTGAAGTGGATGAGGAACAACATGATTATCGTCCAGGGAGACAAGTACCAAATGATCAGTGAGGGGAAAGTACACAGGCTTCAGGTCTGTGAGATCAGACCCAGAGACCAGGGAGAGTACCGGATCGTGGCCAAAGACAAGGACGCCCGGGCCAAGCTGGAGCTGGCAGGTGGGTCGATTCTCCTGAGAGACTAGTTATTGATTCAGATTCCTCTGTAGAAAATCACTGGGTTTCTTCACAGAGCTGCTCAAACTTGGTTTGATGAATAAAACTAAAACTTCTCTCTGCAGCTGTTCCAAAGATCAAAACCACCGACCAAAATCTGGTGACTGACGCCGGGAAGCCCTTCGTCATGATCGTACCGTACGATGCCTACCCTCGGGCTGACGCAGAGTGGTTCTACAAGGGCCAAAGCCTTCCTGTTCAGAACATCGACACCTCAGTGGACAGGACTGAATATCGTCTGAAGAGCCCCAGCAAAGAGGACCAGGGTCGGTACCGAGTGGTCATCAAGAATAAGCATGGTGAGGGAGAGGCCTTCATCAACCTGGACGTGATTGGTGAGTCTGAGGGGTTCAGGGGAGTGGATATCCTTTGATGGGGCAGAAGAGAGGCTCAGTGTTGTGTTTGTGGTTTTAGATGTGCCCGGACCCATCAAGAACCTGAGAGTGGTCGACACTGCTGATGGTGAGGTCAGCCTGGCCTGGGAGGAGCCCGAAAGTGATGGTGGCAGCAAGATCATTGCTTACATCGTAGAGCGACGTGATGTGAAGCGTAAGACCTGGACTCTGGCTACGGATCGAGCTGATACTCCAGAGTACTGTGTCAGCGGCCTTCAGAAAGACTCCCTGTACCTGTTCAGAGTCTGTGCCCGGAATAGAGTTGGCAGCGGACCCACTGTCGCCACCGAAGATGCTGTTCAGGCCAAGAACAAGTTTGGTGAGCTTACCACCTGCCACCTCATTTTACAAACTACCTCAAGACTTGAAATCTGAATAAAATTCATGTTTTTGTCGACCTTCAGATGTTCCAGACGCTCCAGAAAACGTTGCTGTAGGTACAGTGAACAGGTTTGGAGCCACCATCACCTGGGAGCCCCCCAGGTTTGACGGTGGCTCAGAAATCACTGCCTATGTGATTGAGCTTCGCGACAGGACTTCTGTGAAGTGGGAGGCGGCACTGGTGTGTGGCGCCAGCGACCGCTCGGCTGCCCTGAATGACGTGGTGGAACACAAAGAGTACATTTTCAGAGTCCGGGCTGAAAACAAGGCAGGAATTGGCAGGCCCAGCGCTGCAACCAACCCCGTCAAGATCATGGATCCCATCGGTGAGTAGGAACAGCAGGTTGGGTTAGGGTTAGGGTTTCAGGAACCCAACAGACTCTTTGGGTTCAGTCCTCCATTCTGTGCATGCTCAGAGCAAAGTGGCTCCAACTTTCTGTAAAACGTTTACGATCGATGTTCCTGCAGAGAGACCGAGTCCCCCTCTGAACCTGAACTACAGCGACCAGATCAACACGGCAGTCACGCTGACCTGGGAGACCCCTACCAGCAATGGAGGCAGCATGATCACGGGCTACATCATAGAGAAAAGTGACGACGGTTCTGACAAGTGGCTGCGCTGTAATGCCAGGCTGTGTCCGGACCTGTTCTACCGGGTACACTTCATTCCTCCTCCACTTCAGGATCCCCTTCTCTCATTTGTCTTCCAGCTGTGACCATTTCACTCCTCTTCCTCAGGTTTCTGGACTCAAGCCTGGTCAGAAGTACCTGTACAGAGTTTGTGCTGAAAATGCAGCTGGAGTTTCTGATCCGGCCGAGCAGCTCGGACCTCTGCTCGCTGACGACCCTCATGGTGAGAGACGAGCACAGGAGGCAGATCATTGACTCAGTTTGAATAAACGAGTCTTCATTTAGAGTTGATTTAAAAAATCAAGATTCCTTAAAGAAGTCTGTGGCTGCATGGAGAGATATCATTATTTTTAAAAGCATCTTTCTCTTGAAGTGATACTGAAACCTTTATTCTCCTTCAGTCGGTCCGACCTTTGACCTGAGTGGCTTCAGAAAAGGCCTGGAGGTGATCGTCCCTCAGCCCCTCACCATAAAGGTCCCCATCACTGGATACCCCACTCCTGTCGCTAAGTGGACATTCGCAGAGCAGGAGCTGACCACGGCGAACGAGCGTGTCTCCATGGTGACGAAGCCGACCTATACAGAGCTGACGATCTCACCAAGTGTTCGTCCAGATAAAGGCACCTACAGCCTGCAGCTGGAGAACGACATGTCGTCCGTCTCTGGAGACATCGAGGTCAACGTCATTGGTGAGAACGCTTTCTCAAAAACATGCTCAACTTGAGCATGTAGAAATCTACAAAACATTCACATCATCTTCTGGTTCTGTTTCCCAGCATGCCCCAGTGCTCCCAAAGACTTCAAGGTGGCCGAGGTGACTCGACACCACGTGCACCTGATGTGGGAGCCTCCAGAGCACGACGGAGGAAGTCCAGTAACCCACTACCAGATCGAAAAGAGAGAAGTTTCCAGAAAGACCTGGGCCAAGGTAGACCTGAGAGAAGCTCTGAAATAAATAGAAACCAAAACATTTAGCCTGAACACCGAGATGAAACCAAAACATTTAGCCTGAACACCGAGATGAAACCAAGAAGAAACCAAAACATTTAGCCTGAACACCGAGATGAAACCAAAACATTTAGATTGAACACCGAGATGAAACCAAACATTTAGCTTGAACACCGAGATGAAACCAAGATGAAACCAAAACATTTAGCCTGAACACCGAGATGAAACCAAGAAGAAACCAAAACATTTAGCCTGAACACCGAGATGAAACCAAGAAGAAACCAAACATTTAGCCTGAACACCGAGATGAAACCAAACATTTAGCCTGAACACCGAGATGAAACCAAACATTTAGCCTGAACACCGAGATGAAACCAAACATTTAGCCTGAACACCGAGATGAAACCAAAACATTTAGATTGAACACCGAGATGAAACCAAAACATTTAGCTTGAACACCGAGAAGAAACCAAGATGAAACCAAACATTTAGCCTGAACACCGAGATGAAACCAAACATTTAGCCTGAACACCGAGATGAAACCAAGATGAAACCAAACATTTAGCCTGAACACCGAGATGAAACCAAACATTTAGCCTGAACACCGAGATGAAACCAAAACATTTAGCCTGAACACCGAGATGAAACCAAGATGAAACCAAACATTTAGCCTGAACACCGAGATGAAACCAAGACATTTAGCCTGAACACCGAGATGAAACCAAGATGAAACCAAACATTTAGCCTGAACACCGAGATGAAACCAAAACATTTAGCCTGAACACCGAGATGAAACCAAGATGAAACCAAACATTTAGCCTGAACACCGAGATGAAACCAAGATGAAACCAAACATTTAGCCTGAACACCGAGATGAAACCAAGATGAAACCAAACATTTAGCCTGAACACCAAGATGAAACCAAACATTTAGCCTGAACACCGAGAAGAAACCAAACATTTAGCCTGAACACCGAGAATAAACTGAGTTCACTGAGATGAATTCTGTGGCAGCCAGGAGATCGTAATCTTCTCTGCTCCCATCTCCTTAAATTTAATAGGTGGGGACCAGGGCGACCTTTAAGAACCAAGCTGGGCAGAACAGTGGGGGCTTGTCCGGGATCTAGATCAGGCACCCTTTGCTTATCTATCAAGATTAGGTTCCAGTAGTAACTTTAGGGGGTGTTGTTTATCTAAGGTATAGATTTTCAAACAAATGACATCACTCTAGAAACAGGAAGTAATCAGTACTCAGCTAGTTGAATCAGGAGAGACGCTGCTGCAGATTACTGATATTGAAAACAACTCTTGTTCTACCAGTCCAGTCCTCTTTGGGCCAGAATCATTTTAAATAGCAGAAAAGTAGCTGCTAATCTCTCACTAAACTGCAACAGTGTCTCTCAGTGATTTCCTCCTGTTAGAAACTCCTCCCATTTTTAATGATGTCACAAGTAGGTATGTTTTTACTGTGGATAAATAACTGATAGAAAAAGGCCCAAGACCCTAAATCATCAGGAGCAGCACGCTCCAGAGCTCCGCCCACCATCTGAGTGACCCGCTGTGCTCTGATGTTCCTCCAGGTGGCGTCTAGCGTTATGGATCTGGAGCACACCGTGACCGATGTGATTGAGGGAAAAGAGTATCTGTTCAGCGTTATCGCCTGCAACAAGTGTGGACCTGGAGAACCGGCATACATCGATGAGCCCGTCAACGTCTCCTCACCTGCCAGTGAGTCTCTATCGACCAATCACAAATCACCTTCATTTAAACAGAAACGGAACCAACAACAAAAAGAAACATAACATCGAATCAAACTCCACAAACAGCAACTGAATAGAAACTGACAAACAAAACCTAGTGCTGACCATTTCCTGTTTTATAAACGGGGAGGGAGGAAAAGCTCCTCCGGTCTGAAATCATTCATCCATTCAGATCTAGAGCATCGATGTCGGGTTTCTCCAGAAACGTAACTTCTCAGGAACTGGAAAAAGAAAAAGGTTTTCACAAGCTCTTTGTGACACCCATGAAACCACCAACAGGCGTGGAAGATGACCAGTAGAGCTGACTTCTATAAAAACACCAACGTTATGAAAAACAGAAACAAGAGGAACCACCTTCCAGAGATCCACTCAGGAGCTGTCAGACATTTGGAATCATTCATGTGTCACATCATGGATGACCGTCTGCTGAGGGGTTCCTGCCTGACAGCGATAATTCTTATACTTATTCCTCTCCATCTGATTTAAAGAGCTTTTTAAATGTATTTAAACCTGCTTTAAAATCATGCATCTTTTCAAATCTTCATCTGTACTGTTTCCTAAACTCTGCAATCACGTCCCTCCCCTTGTCTGGTTCAGAACAGGCTGACATGAAGATGGAGCAGATGACCTGTAATCTACCAGAATCTAATCCAGGTTTTGTTTTTCAGCTATTCCTGATCCTCCTGAGAACCTGAAGTGGCGCGACAAGAGTGCAAAGAGTATCTTCCTTTCTTGGGAGCCTCCGAAGTACGACGGTGGTGCTCCTGTCAAAGGCTACGTGGTGGACAAGTGTCAGCGTGGGACGGACAAATGGGAACCATGCAGTGACCCCATCCCAGAACTCAAGTAAGATAAACAGTTTGGCAGTGAGACCTCATGTTTTGGTCTGGATCAGGTGGAAGCAATCAGTCTTTTGTTGTTTCAGGTTCCAGGTGACCGGGCTGATAGAGGGCCAGTGGTATGCCTACAGAGTCAGAGCGCTCAACAAGCTAGGGGCCAGCAGACCCTGCAGGGCCACCGATGAGATCCAGGCGGTGGATGCCAGAGGTAGACTCCGCTCAGCCATGCCCCTTATCAGCTGCTCCTGAAGTCTTAACCAGTTTTTGTAAACACTTTATTAAGTTAATAAAATACATTGAGTTCAGCTTCTAGGTAAACACTCTGAGAAGACATTTTCTCCAGTCTGAAGTAAAATAAACGTGACCGTTACTTGGACGCAGACATCCCACCAAACTGCTTCTGAATGTTCCAACAGAACCTCCAGAGATCCAGCTGGATGTCAAACTGCTGGCTGGTCTGACGGCGAGAGCCGGAACTAAGATAGAACTTCCTGCAGATGTCAAAGGGCAGCCCGACCCGCGGATCAAATGGACCAAGGCTGATTTGGTCCTACGGGCTGAAGACCGCATCGCCATCGACACCCAGCCAGGACACTCCAAACTGTCCATCAGTGACACCACCAGAGGCGACACTGCCACCTACATCATCGAGGCGGTCAATCTGTGTGGACGCGCCACCGCCACCATTGACGTCAACATCCTCGGTACTACCCACACTCCTGTTCCAACATGGTGTTCATGTTTCTGATCAAAACCATCAGACTGAGCCAGACGAGCAGTCCTAGCTAAACCAGATCATGATTTCTGTCTTGTTCCCTCCTCTTCAGATAAACCGGGTCCTCCAGCTGCCTTTGACATCTCAGAGATCACCAACGAGTCCTGCGTCCTGGCCTGGAACCCCCCCAGGGACGACGGTGGATCACCCATCACAAACTACATCGTGGAGTGTCGTCAGACAGATAAGGAGGAGTGGGTTAAACTGTCAGCCACAGTGAAGCTCACCACCTTCAAGGCCTGCAAGCTCATTGCTATGAAGGAGTATGTCTTCAGGATTAGTGCAGAGAACCAGTACGGCATCGGTGTACCAGCAGAGCACACGCCGATCATCGCTAAGTACTCCTTTGGTATGTCGCTCTACAACTCGTCAGTCACAGACTAACTGAACCAATGACTGTGTGTAAACTGATTTCACTCCATGTGCTTTAGACCCTCCTGGTCCTCCAACCAGAGTCACACCCTCAGACATCGCCAAAGATGCAGTGACCCTGACCTGGTTTGAGCCCGATGAGGATGGAGGTAGCCCCATCACCGGCTACTGGATTGAGAAGTTTGATCCAGAGAGTGACAAGTGGATCAGATGCAACAAGCTGCCTATAAAAGACACAACCTTCAGGTGTTTACACATCTCATGCCCCTCCCCCTTTTACAGGAAACACAGAAGGCCAATGAGAGCTCAGTGTTTTCAGTCTCCAATAAGCCTGTTTTCTCTATAAAAACAAAAACAGATCCTGGTAGGTTCCAGTTCCTCCTGGTAGGGCATGGGCTCCTCCTATTGAGTTCAATTCAATTCAATACCTTTATTTCACTCAAAGAACATTTTCAGAGTACAAACTTCAAATCATTTGAGTGAAAAAGGGGAGGAAGAAGAAACATCTTCTATAACCTACCCCCTTCAACTAAATACAAAATAAATTACTAATGGCCGTATGCACACAAAGTAAGCAACTTTTTTCTTTACAAACAATATCAGAACTAAAACATCAATCCTCTATCATTAAGTCACCAGATCAGAGGATTTTATCTTTATACATTTTCTTAAATTGATCAGTAGTTGAACATTTTTTTAAATCATCATCAGGTTATTCCATAATTTTACTCCATATACTGAAATACACATTTGCTTTAATGTAGTTTGTAGAAATATTCTTTTAAACTCAGACTTCTTTCTACTTTTTCATCATTTGTGATCAAAACAAAAAACTTCTGTAACTCTGCTGGCAGTAATTTATTTCTAGCCGTGAACATAATTAGTAAAGTTTTCACATTAACCAACTCTCTGAATTTTATCATTTTTGACTGAACAAACAATCTATTAGTATGTTCTGTTGGATGTGGTGGGTGTGTCCCTCCTGGTGGTTTTGCCCTCACTTTTATGTTCTTAATAAAATCCATGTCCTCTGCCTCTAGGGTAAAGGGTCTCCCCACAAAGAAGAAGTACCGCTTCCGTGTTCTGGCAGAGAATCTTGCTGGACCAGGAAACCCAAGTGTGGAAACAGATCCTGTCCTCATCAAAGACCCGATTGGTATGTCACAAGTTCATCAGGGCTACTGAGGTCCAGCTGAAAATTGACCAGTAGATGATGGCAGCAAGGAGCTGGGCCAGTTTAAAGGTGATAATAACCATGATATCTTTGTCAGATCCTCCATGGGCGCCTGGTAAACCTGTCGTCAGGGAGGTGGGCAAGACCTCTGCTTTGTTAGCTTGGACACGTCCAGAGCACGATGGTGGGGCGAAGATCGAAGGCTACATCATTGAGTTTCAGAAGACCGGAAGTGAGGAGTGGATTCGGATTGCAGAAGATGTTCCTCAGACAGAGCACCAGCTGCAGGGTCTGATGGAGAAACAGGAGTATTCATTCAGGGTCAAGGCCGTCAATAAAGCTGGCGAAAGCGAACCCAGTGAGCCCAGTGACCCTGTGGTCTGCAAGGAGAGACTTTGTGAGTCCAGAACAGGTCAGATGGTCCTCTTGAGTCGTGTTCTGAGGTAACAGTCTGTGTTCTCCATCTTCCAGATCCTCCATCTGCTCCTCAGTGGCTGGAAGTGACCAACATCACCAAAATCAATGCTGACATCAAGTGGCAGGCTCCTAGCAGCGATGGAGGCTCTCCCATCACCAACTACGTGGTGGAGAAGAGGGACGTGAGGCGGAAGGCCTGGCAGACCATGGACACCACCGTCAAAGAGCTGAAATACTCGGTGACTCCTCTGAATGAAGGGTCTCTGTACGTGTTCCGAGTTGCTGCTGAGAACGCCGTGGGAATGGGCGAGTTCTGTGAACTGGAGGATGCAGTGCTGGCTAAGGACACATTCAGTACGTTGATTTAAGATCTGCTGAGCAGCCATTCCCTTTCCTCACTGTGTAAATCAGGATGTTCAGGAGACAATAATCATGTTGGTTCCACGTCTTTACAGCGACCCCTGGTCCTCCGTACGCCCTGACAGTGATGGAGGTCACCAAGAGACACGTAGAGCTGAAGTGGGAACCTCCCAAGAGTGACGGTGGAAGACCCATAACCAAGTAAGATCCATCAAACTGATTTTGGTTTTCAGACCCTTGATGTAATTACTGAGTACTGGTCCTCATGGGGGGGTAGATGTCCCGCAGTGATCAAGGAAACAAACGTTTTCCTTTTTCAGGTACGTGATTGAAAAGAAAGAAAAGGTCGGGACTCGTTGGCTGAAGTGCTGCAAGACTCCAGACAAACAGACCCAGTTCAAGGTGACAGATGTTGATGAAGGGTCAGAGGTGCAGTTCCAGGTCCGAGCTGAGAATGAAGCTGGAGTTGGAGATCCGAGTGAACCCACTGTGATCCTCACCATTGAAGACCCAACCAGTAAGAAACCAGATGTTTGTGACTCCAAAGTAAGTAACTCACCAACATCCTGGAGGTCAACTCAACTTGTGTTTTGGAACTGCAGGTCCTCCTTCTCCTCCTCTGGAGGTGACCATAGTGGATGCCAGCAGGGAACACATCAACGTCACATGGAAACCGCCAGCAAAGGATGGCGGTTGTCCAATCACTGGATACCATGTTGAAGTAGCAGAGGCCCGTCCAGAGCTGAAGTGGCTTCGGGTCAACAGCAGACCCATCAAGGAGTTGAAATTCAGGATTGATGATGGAATCAAACCAGAGAAAAAGTATGTCATCAGGGTTCGAGCCATCAACTCGATTGGAGTCAGTGATCCTTCTGAGATCTCTGACAAAGTCTTCACCAAGGATCCTGACTGTAAGCAGTGCTGGTCCAGCACAGTAAGACTTATAACCAATGAGATTAGATCTGTTTGATAGTTGTGTCTTCTGGTCTGTAGGTGCTCCAAGCATAGATCTAGAGGCCCAGGATGTGATTGTGATTGAGGGTGAGAAGCTGCACTTGAACATACCCTACAGAGCCATCCCAACGCCGAAGATGGTTTGGCAGAAGGACACAGTCGAGTGCAAAGCCGACGACAGACTCTCCATGACAGTGGAGATGAATAGCGCTCACTTGGAGCAGCTGAAGTGTCTACGTTCTGATGCTGGTGCTTACACCATCACTCTGGAGAACAGCCTGGGAACTGCCACTGGAACCGTCAACGTCAAAGTCATCGGTGGGTTGGTTTACCTGACAACGCTCAGAATACTGACTCACTTCAGGAACTACCTTCAAAAATACTTTATCGTCCCAGAAAGATAGTAGATGTTTAAGTAACTCAGTTAGGTATTTCAGGCATCATAAGGTGTTCTAGCAGAAGGAAGGATCTTCTAGTGGTCAGTGATGGACAGGAAGGACTTTCTAGTGGTCTGTGATGGACAGGAAGGACTTTCTAGTGGTCTGTGATGGACAGGAAGGACTTTCTAGTGGTCTGTGATGACAGGAAGGACCTTCTAGTGGTCTGTGATGGACAGGAAGGATCTTCTAGTGGTCTGTGATGGACAGGAAGGACCTTCTAGTGATCTGTGATGGACAGGAAGGACTTTCTAGTGGTCTGTGATGACAGGAAGGACCTTCTAGTGGTCTGTGATGGACAGGAAGGACCTTCTAGTGGTCTGTGATGGACAGGAAGGACCTTCTAGTGGTCTGTGATGACAGGAAGGACCTTCTAGTGATCTGTGATGGACAGGAAGGACTTTCTAGTGG
>SSNR01000097.1:1570098-1590093 GCA_006937965.1 Callopanchax toddi | reverse complement strand
ATGGGTCTCGGTTGTCACGAACCACCATCTTGTGGTTTGTGCTTGACAGGAAGGACATTCTAGTGGTCTGTGATGGACAGGAAGGACCTTCTAGTGGTCTGTGATGGACAGGAAGGACCTTCTAGTGGTCTGTGATGGACAGGAAGGACCTTCTAGTGGTCTGTGATGGACAGGAAGGACCTTCTAGTGATCTGTGATGACAGGAAGGACCTTCTAGTGGTCTGTGATGGACAGGAAGGACCTTCTAGTGGTCTGTGATAACAGGGAGGACCTTCTAGTGGTCTGTGATGGACAGGAAGGATCTTCTAGTGGTCTGTAATGGACAGGAAGGACCTTCTAGTGGTCTGTGATGACAGGAAGGATCTTCTAGTGGTCTGTGATGACAGGAAGGACCTTCTAGTGATCTGTGATGGACAGGAAGGACTTTCTAGTGGTCTGTGATGGACAGGAAGGACTTTCTAGTGGTCTGTGATGGACTGAAGGACCTTCTAGTGGTCTGTGATGGACTGAAGGATCTTGTAGTGGTCTGTGATGGACTGAAGGATCTTCTAGTGGTCAGTGATGGACTGAAGGACCTTCTAGTGGTCTGTGATGGACAGGAAGGACTTTCTAGTGGTCTGTGATGGACAGGAAGGACTTTCTAGTGGTCTGTGATGGACTGAAGGACCTTCTAGTGGTCTGTGATGGACTGAAGGATCTTCTAGTGGTCTGTGATGGACCGAAGGACCTTCTAGTGGTCTGTGATGGACAGGAAGGACTTTCTAGTGGTCTGTGATGGACTGAAGGACCTTCTAGTGATCTGTGATGGACAGGAAGGACCTTCTAGTGGTCTGTGATGGACAGGAAGGACCTTCTAGTGGTCTGTAATGGACTGAAGGACCTTCTAGTGGTCTGTGATGGACTGAAGGATCTTCTCTGCTGCAGCAGATCTAAAGAACCTCTGACTGAAGACACTCCTTTGCTTTTTCCAATAATTACTAAAATCTAAACTTGTTTTAAGCAGGCTCAGCAGGATTCATGGCTCTGTCCTCTTAAACCCTGCAGGACTCCCCGGTCAGTGCAAAGACATCTCTGCCAGCGATGTGACAAAGAACTCCTGTAAGATCAGCTGGGAAGCCCCAGAAGACGACGGGGGCTCACCAATCATCAGCTACACTCTGGAGCGCCGCGAGGCGTCCAAGAAGACCTATGTCCCCATCATGTCAGGGGAGGATGTTCTGACCTCTGATGTCAGAGACCTTTACATCAACTGTGAGTACTACTTCAGGGTGAAGGCTGTCAACAAGGTGGGAGCCGGAGAGTACCTGGAGCTACGGAACCCGGTCATCATAGAAGAGATCAAACGTAAGTTCTGTTGATGTTCTCCAGATAGTGCTACCTGCTGGTTCTGTTCTGAACCACTTGATCACACTCTTTGATGTTGACTGTTGTCACACAGAGAAACCAGACCCACCCATCCAGGTTGAGGCTCATGACCCCACATCCAAGTCCATCAAAGTCACATGGAAAGCTCCGGACTGTGATGGTGGCTGCCCCATCCAGGGCTACATCATCGAGAAGATCGAGAAGGACGGTGACCGCTATGAGAGGGTCACTCCAGGCCTGGTCCCTGGTTTCTCCTACGTGGTAACTGGCCTGACAGAGGACACAGAGTACCAGTTCAGGGTTCGTGCCGAGAACGCTGCTGGAGTCAGTGAACCATCACGCAGCACGCCACTCACAAAGGCTGCTGACCCTGTTGGTATGTCAGACCTTCCAGATGTGTTTGTCCTCAAGAAGAACATGGTTCTTTACCTCTGAACATTCTGTTTTCCCAGAAAAACCAAAGGTCACCCTGCATGCACGTGTGCAGTCAGGGGTCTGCATCAAAAAGGGTGAGGAGATCCGCATCGACGCCGTCATCTCTGGGTCTCCTTACCCCAAAGTCACCTGGCTGAGAAACGAGGAGGATGTCACCAAGGAGCCCACCAAAAAGATCATCCCTGTAGTGAAGAAGAGGAAAACCAAAGCTCTGGTTTGTTCCCTTAACGAGACATTTCCCAGAAGCTGGAATCGTTTTTCTAGCTTTGCTTTGTTTGGTGCAGGTTCCAGAACAAGAGGAGGAGTTTGTGACTCCTCTGCGTGAGCGACTCGGCCTGGATAAGACCACTAAAGGACAATCTGCTCTGATGATCCGTGATGCTGTCAGAGTTGACCACGGCACCTTCACCATCAAGGTGGAGAACACTCACGGCACTGCTTCTGCCTCCTGCTTTGTCAACGTCCTGGGTGAGAAGCGTTCTGTGTCTCCACACCTAAAGCTCGCTTTGTGTTCTGAAGGTTAACCACCGATCTGACGCTTGTGTCCTGCAGACAAACCTGGCCCTCCGATCAACTTTACCTTTGATGAGATCAGGAACACCTCGGTGGTCTGTAACTGGGGACCTCCTGAGGATGACGGCGGCAGCGAGATCCTGAACTATATCCTGGAGAAGAAGGACAACAAGAACGATGATATTGGCTGGATCACCATCACCTCCACCCTGAAGGGCACTAGCTTCCCTGTTACCAAGCTGATTGAAGGGAAGGAGTACATCTTCAAAGTCACTGCTGAGAACAAGTTCGGCTGCGGTCCTCCGTGCGTCTCTGAGCCGCTTATTGCCAAGAACCAATTCAGTGAGTGAAACCTTACAGAACATGTCAGGGACGCTGCGTTTTCACTGAAAACCACTTTCACCTTTTCCCCTTACTCAGACCCTCCTGATGCTCCCAACACCCCCAGAGTGCATGAGGTGACAGCAAACTCCGCCCACATCTCCTGGCATGAGCCGAAGGACAACGGCAGCCCTATCCTGGGCTACTGGATTGAGAGGAAGGAGGTGAACAGCAAACACTGGACACGAGTGAACCGAGCTCTCCTCAACTCCCTTGATGTGAAGGTGCCGGGGCTGATGGAGGGACTCACCTACATCTTCAGAGTCTGTGCAGAAAACCTGGCCGGCCCCGGACCCTTCAGTGAGCCCACGGAGCGCATTGTAGCCATGGACGCCATCCGTAAGTTCTCAACAAGATCTGGGTCTTGAAGCGTATGTTCATGTGTTCAGTGGATCCCTGACTGGACCTCGTGTTTGTTCCTGTTCTTAGTTCCTCCTGGACCCCCTATTCCTTGGGTGGTGGACACTGGGAATGATTCTGTCATCCTGGCCTGGAAGCCCCCCCTGTACAACGGCGGAGGAGACATCCTGGGGTACCACGTCGAGAAGGTAAAGCTCTAATTCACTGAGACGTCTAAAGCTCCAGATCTCTGCAGAGCCTTTAAAACTTGAACTCTGGTTCCACAGGTCCTGATGGGACAGAAGGACTGGAGCCGCTGCACCGAGTTCAGGTGTAAGGAGCTGACCTACACGGCCACAGGCCTCACTGAAGGAGCAGATTACTACTTCCAGGTTGTTGCGGTTAATGATGCAGGTCCTGGAGCTCCTGGTGTCACTGAACCCGTCACGGTTAAAGAGCCCCAAGGTTCTGACAGTCTGCTACGTTTTTGTTTTAGTTGTAATTCAGTTTCCTGGACTTTGGTTTGAACATCTCTCTGTGTCCTTCAGAGTCTCCTGCTGTGGACTTTGATAACTCTGTTAAAAACGGAGTCCTGATCCGAGCTGGAGATCCTCTGAGGCTTCCTGCAGTGGTGACGGGCCGACCTCAGCCGGAGGTCAAATGGGCCAAAGACGAGGCTGACATCGACAAGGAGAGGATGATCGTTGAGATGGAGGGCAAGAAGAGCACTTTGTTCATCAAGAAGGCCGTCAGGGCAGACCACGGGAAATACCAGATCACCGGCACCAACAGCAGCGGCACCAAGACTGCAGAGACCAGAGTGGACGTTATGGGTTAGTGATCACCACTGACATGTCCCAGTCAGATCTGTGTCACTGGGTCTGGACCAGAACCCACTGGTCCTGCTCTTTATCTGGAGGAGCTCTAGAGAAGAAACCCGTGTTTTAAATCTCATTTCTGTAGATGTTCCCGGACCGGTTGTTGACCTGAAGACTGTGCTGGTGACTAAGAAGAACATTGTCCTCACCTGGTCTGACCCTCTGGACAATGGAGGCAGTGACATCATCGGCTATGAGGTTCTGAGGAAGGATGCCAAGATGAAGCTGTTCCGTCAGCCCATTGAAACAGCGTCCTGTAAGTGCGACATCCAGGACCTTCTGGCCAATGAGGAGTACGACTTCAGGGTCGTCGCCAGAAACAAGTACGGTGATGGAGCTCCAGCAGACCTGGGGCCCATCTTGGCTGAGGACCCTAAAGGTAAACTATCTAGAGGCTTTAGTACCTACAGTTCTATGAACAGTGCTGATTTCCTTTCATGATGTTTCAGGAACGCCGTCTGCCCCTGAGAAACTGCACTACACCGACAGAAGCAAGACCACCATCACTCTGGCCTGGCTGCCTCCTCTCACTGACGGTGGCAGCCCCATCAGAGGCTACTACGTAGAGAAGATGAGGTCTGATGACACAGAATTTGATGTGGCCAATCGCAAGATCTTCACAGAGTGCTGTGGAACCATTGAGAACCTTTCTGAGAACCAGGAGTATGAGTTCCGTGTCAAAGCAGTGAATGAAGTAGGGGATGGAGAACCGTCCAAACCAATCACAGCCAGGATCCAGGACGATGAGCGTATGTTCAGGCCTCAGCGTTTATGACGGCTCAGCTTTAATGTCACATAAAGGCTGAACACGTGTTCTGCTCCAGTTTCTCCAGTTATCACCATCCTGAAGTTCTTCAAGAGCAACGCGATCATTGTGAAGAAAGGAGCTGCCATTGACATCCCAGCAGAGGTGACGGGACTTCCTCTGCCCACGCTTCAGTGGATGAAGGACGACGTGGTGATGGAGAAGCAGGAGGACGAGACGATGTTGATGGAGACCGAAGAGGTAAGAACACCAAGCAGGAGGAACGTCTGACTCCAGAACTGGTTCATTGTTTAGTCCACCCGGTGGGACAGCATGTCCACGTGTCCATCTTTTGTCTTCAGGTGAACCGGACCACCATAAGGACAAAGATTGCTATCCCACAAACCGTCAGACAGGACAAAGGAAACTACAAGCTGGTCGCTGAAAATTGTTACGGCCAAGCTCAGCAGGTCATCCGAGTGGAGATCCTTGGTAAGAACCAGAACCCTCCGTGTTGGCTCCTCGTCCGTGTCTTCTAGCTTTTGATCTCTGAGTGGTCCTATTGTACGTCCTCAGACCGCCCTCATCCTCCGAGGAACGTGGTGGTGTCGGACATCAAGGCAGACTCGTGCTACCTGACGTGGGATGCTCCAGAGGACAACGGAGGAAGTGAACTTACCAACTACATCGTGGAGCGCAGAGACGCTAGCAAGAAGAAGTCTGACTTTGATGTTCTGACCATCAACCTGATTGACAGGAGATACGGGGTCAGTTTTTAAGGACCAGTATCAGAAGAGCATCAGCCTATTGAAGCTCTGGAAGCTGATTACAAACAAAACATAAAAAACAATGAACCTTCACTTTTAGTTCTAAAAGAGACTCTGGGTTCTTTATGAAAGTTCTTAGACCCAACTGGAGCACATATCTAAGGTTCTGTGATGTCTTTACCAGATCATCGTCAGAAGTCCTCTAAAATAACAGTAGTTCCACCTTAAAACCTCATCAAACCGAGACCTAATCCGTTTCTTCCTTCTGTTTCTTCAGGTCTACAAGCTGGACCTGAACGGTTCCTACCAGTTCAGGATCAAAGCTGAGAACAAATATGGTGTCAGTGATGGCTGTGATTCAGAAAAAGTCCAGCTTCGAGATCCATTTGGTCTTCCTGGACCTCCGCGTAACCCAAAAATCATTGCTGGCACTGCAACCACCATGACAGTGACCTGGGACCCCCCTCTGGACAACGGTGGCTCCACCATCCAGGGCTACTGGCTGGAGAAGAGGGAGCGTGGTGCTGTGTACTGGGGTCGTGTCAACAGAGCCCCGGTCACCAAGCCGGCTGTGAAGGGCCTGCAGTACACCGTCCTGAGGCTCATCGAAGGAACGGAGTACCAGTTCAGGATCGCAGCCTGTAACGCCGCTGGAGTCGGACCACCCAGTGAGGCCACCGAGTGCCGCTTTGCTGTGGATCCATGCAGTGAGTCTTCTGATCCTGAAACCAGTTTAACCACTTTGTACCCTCTGTAGACTAGGAACCAGCTGCCAGAACATCAGTGCCTTCTTAATGTGTGCTTTTGTTCTTCAGATCCCCCGGGCCCCCCTGGAGCCCCCCTGGTTAAAGACAAAACCAAGAGCAGCATCACGCTGGCCTGGACCCCTCCAGACAGAGATGGAGGAAGTCCAGTTAAAGGTTACATCGTTGAGGTCCATGAGGAGGGCTCTCCTGATTGGAGGAGGGTGAACCCTGCTGACAAGCTTCACCCATCCACCGAGATCACTGTCCCAGACCTGAAGGAGGGCAAGAAGTGCAAGTTCAGGATCTACGCCGTGAACGCTGCAGGGAACTCTGAGCCAGCCAGGACTGGAGACATCCTGGTCCAGGACATCCTGAGTAAGAAACCAGCAGACAACTGGTTCACCTGCTCAGAACTCGGTCGGCTGTGGTTAGTAACAATACCCGGTTTGAATTTTGTATCTGTGCGTTCTGCAGTCGAACCCGCCGTGACTCTGGATGTGAGCGTCAACGACCTGCTGAACTGCAGAGCCAGAACCACCGTCAGGATTCCTGCCACCATCACAGGACGCCCCATTCCCAAGGTCACCTGGACCTTTGTGGACGGAACCGCTGAAACAGAAAAGAAGAACGACATTCACACGCTTCCTGTTGACTCAGAGGTCAGAGGTTATCTCTGGAGTTTCTATAAATGGAGAGCATGGACTGTGTTAGACCTTCAGATTTAATACCATGGTTATGGACTAGTCTGGATTGACTGGTTTTCTTTCAGATCCACTCCACTGACACCACTTCAGTGGTTCTGATCCCAGACAGCAAACTGGGTCACAGCGGCCGGTACATCATCAACGCAGAGAGCCCAGCTGGACACAAAGTGGTTAAAGTCCGAGTCAACGTGCTTGGTACCTGCAGGCTCTGTCCCTAATCATATCAGATCTGACTGGTATCTGCTGAGTGTACTGACCTTTCTTCTGGTTGACCTGCAGACCTTCCTGGACCTCCCAGAGACTTGAAGGTAAGCGATGTGACCAGAGGAACCTGCAGGCTCACCTGGAAGCCTCCAGAGTGCGACGGAGGTGAGAGGGTGAAGAGCTACTTTATTGAAAAGAAAACGGTGGAGGGCAAAGCCTGGACCAAGGTACCAACCCACTTGACGCACTCATCAGAACCGCCATGATGTCGTTCTTCTGGTAAACTCTGACTCTTGTTGTGCTCTTCCAGGTGAACCCAGCCTGTGCTGCTCAGTCTCTGGTGGTTCCAGACCTGATTCATGGTGAGGAGTACCTGTTCCGCATTCGGGCTGAGAATCGTTTTGGGTTCAGCCCGTTTGTCGAGACCGCTGAAGGGACCAAAGCCAGAGATCCGATCTGTAAGTTCTCCTCAGTGTGACTTAGCTTTTCTGCTTTAGACATGAACTGAAATAAACCTTCAATAAGATTTATAGGTTCTGAACTCAGGCTCATTTTTTCTGCTTGGTGTTCAATATATACACCAAGCTAATGTGAACATTAGTGAATAATTAAGCTAATAATAAAAGGTCATCTGGGTCATTCTGAAGTGGCATTTTACTAGTTATGTTCAGTAAGAACCAGTGACAACACTGAAAGTGGGCCAAATCTCTAGAACCACGTAGTAGACCTCTGACCAGAGCAGTACTCATGGCTAGACAGATCAGGAGAGCTGCTGCTGCAGATCGGTGACAAATTAGCAGCTAGTTTTCAATATTTAAAGTGATAATATGCAACTTTTTCATATGTTTAAATCTTCTCCTTGAGCCAGTCTGTGCTAATCTGACTCTTTACAGAGTTAATGAAAAGTCACTTAGCCCCATCTGGTGGTTAGATCCAGAATACCACGATTGCAAGATCTCCGTCGCCGTCACGGTACCCAGGAAGTCACATGTCTCACGAGGGTTAGGCTAACCCAAAGTGGCTAGCTGTTATGCTAGCTCTGGAGTGTTTTTATCTCATGATTCCTGATTTTTTCCCATCTCTCCCTGCTTGAACACAGCTGATTTCTTTGAAGGAGTAAATAACCGCTCCTGTAGAAAGCTATGAAGGCTGAGGAGACATTTTAACAGGTAGATTTAGGCCTTTAGAAGCTGAAACGATATGCTAACTTGTTTAATGCAGTGATTTAAAACGGACACCAGAGGGCGCCCAAAACAAGCAAAACTGCATATTATCACTTTAAAATCCATAAGTCCCACCGATGTGTTAGATTACCTGTTAGCTAACCTCTACAGTTAGAACTCTATATTACCTGTTAGCTAACCTCTACAGTTAGAACTCTATATTACCTGTTAGCTAACCCCTACTGCTCACTTGTAGCTCTTCCTGGCAGCTTGCTGGAGGTGACGTGCTGATTTGCGGTGGATTTTATTACATAATGAAAGCTCGGGGAGCACAGTACTCGGCTCAAGGCCCAGAAATTGCAGGCTTGGTGGCCTGATTCTGCCTGCGGACCACCTATTGAGTACCCCTGCTCTACAGTTTAGCATGAGAACGTTCCTGCTGCTGCAGAATGGTGTCCAGTAACAGAGTAATTCAGGCGTCTTTTGACTGAAACAATTGTTTAATTTCTAAAGATAATAACTGAACTTCCTCACCTGAATCTACAGATGCTCCAGATCCTCCAACGAGGTTGAAGGTCCAGAACATCAGGAAGGGCACAGTGACGCTCACCTGGAAGGCTCCAAAGAATGATGGTGGTTCACCTGTCACCCACTACAGCGTGGATCTGCTCTGTTGGGACTCCAGCGGCACCCAGAAAGAGTCCTGGAGGAGGTGAAGCTTCAGTCTGAACCCTCAATGTGTCCTCAGTATTAGAACAGCCTGTTTCCTTTAGCGTTCAGGTTCTTCTGGGGGTTTTATGGTTTGTTGTCCACTGCAGCCGCCTGCTTTGGTTCTGTTTTTCAGGTGCAACAGGAGAGATGTGGACACCACAACCTTTAAGGTGGAGGACCTGACGGAGGGAGACGAGTATGAATTCAGAGTGATTGCTTACAATGAGGTCGGTCCAAGCCGACCGTCATCCACAGCCGGACCCATCCTGCTCCAGGACCAGACCTGTAAGACCAGAACTCTGACACTGCACTTTTAGTCTGCTTGAAAAAGCTTTTTGATAGAAATGGAAGGGAAGAGATTCTTCATCGCTCAACTGAAAGTCAGCGTGTTGTTTCTGCGAACACTTCAGTCCATGTTGTCTCATTTGGATCAGGCTTTGATCCATGTTTTCCCTTCAACCAGGGGAAGTCTTCATCTTCTCTCCTCTTTGCTTACAGGTGCTCCGTCCATTGAGCTGAAGGAATTCATGGAAGTGGAGCAGGGCTCAGACATCAGCATCGTGGCTAAGCTTCGTGGCTGTCCGTTCCCCACGCTCACCTGGTACAAAGCTCCGCCCCACAGGTCTGACGACAAAGTGGAGGTTCAGTACGACGAGCACATCAACAAGATTGTGTCAGACGACAGCTGCACGCTGCTCATCCAACAGGGCAAGCGGCCCGACACCGGTCTGTACACGCTGGTGGCCTCCAACAGCCTCGGCAAGGCGTCCAAGGAGATGAGGCTCAACGTGCTCGGTATGAAGGAACACGTCGAATCAGGAAACGTTTACTACTAAATTTGTTTTTACATTAAAAAAAGAGGCACTGTTTTACATCAGGTGGATTTCTCCTCAGAGACGTTTTCTTCCAGGCAGTATCTGTTTCGTTTTACATGAAGAAACATATGATGGTAAAGGTTCTCAGTCATCCGGTCATGGTAATCCAAAAAGGGTTGGAAGACATTTCACTTCTTGTCCGAGGAGGAGGAATTAACAAAACTCCTCGGGTGAGAAGCAAAACGTCTTCAAAGACCCAAAGAAGTCCAGTTGCCTTCATTCAAACCCTTCTTGGATTACCAGAAGAAACCGTAGGTCTCATCGTTGTCCTGAGCTCACATTTAGTTTGGGTCAGTCTGCAGTAAGGACCACAACCACCAGTAACGTCACTCAAAACAGGAAGTTAACAGGAACTGATAGAACTCATCACTTTAAGTCACTACCGAAATCTCCTATTGGATATCAAACATTTAACAAACGGTGTCAAGCCCCACTGCCCCCCCAGGCCCTGATTTAAATGTGGTGTTTGTTGGTTCTTGCAGGTCGCCCTGGCCCCCCCTCTGCTCCTATTAAATTTGAGGAGATTGGTGCTGAGAAGATCACGCTCTCCTGGCTGCCACCAAAAGACGATGGTGGGTCTACCGTCACAAACTACGTCATCTGGAGGCGGGTGGCCAACAGGAAGTCTTGGGTACCTGTCACCAGTGAGCCCAAGGACCGTATCTGGACAGTTGAAAATCTCATGGAGGGGCACGAGTATGTGTTCCGCATCATGGCCCAGAACAAGTATGGAGTGGGAGAGCCACTGGACAGCGACCCTGAAGTGGCCCGGAACCGTTTCAGTAAGTTCAGCTCCATCATGACTCTCTGGTACCTATTCACACTTGTAGGTTAGTTTTCTAAAACTCTGAACTAGTCCAGTATGTCCTTGCTGGTTTTATTGATTCAGAGTTGATGGGGTCTGATAACCTGAACCAGTAACAGTATCATCTCTGTGCTTGTCCAGCTGTCCCAGGTCAGTGTGAGAAGCCAACCGTCACCAACATCACCATGGACTCCATGACTGTTAACTGGGAGGAGCCTGAGGATGACGGCGGCACGCCGATCACCGGCTACTGGCTCGAGCGCAAAGAGACCACGGGCAAACGCTGGGCCCGGGCATCTCGAGACCCCATCCGTCCCATGGGCATGGGCGAGTCTTTTGTAGTGAGTGGACTCGTTGAGGGTTCCCAGTATATCTTCAGAGTTTCTGCCATCAACGCTGTTGGGCCTGGCCTCGCCAGTCCCCCTACAGACCCCGTGTTTGCCAGAGACCCCATCTGTGAGTACTATCTCCTGAGATGATTTGTGAGTGTCTGTGAGCAGATACAGCAGGATGTTAACTAGCTTCCTCTGTCCTCCTGAAGCCCCCCCATCCCCTCCAACACCCAAAGTTTCTGATTGGACCAAATCCACCGTGGACTTGGAGTGGATCCCACCTCTGAAGGATGGAGGCTCCAAGATCATTGGCTACTGGGTGGAGTACAAGGAGGAAGGCACCGAAGCCTGGGTCAAGGTGAAACCACCTCACAGAATGAACGTTTGTCTATGACACTAAAGCCCCATCCATTTGCTGATCTTTGTGATTGCTGCAACTGTTTTCTGTCAGGCTAAGGAAACTGAAATCCGAGGCACACGGTTTGTGATCACCAGTCTAAAGACGGGCGGTCAGTACAGGTTCAGGGTGACCGCCTTTAACGCTGCTGGTACTGGTGAGCCAGGTGAAGTCCCGGAGGTGCTGGAGGTTACCGACAGAACCAGTGAGTTAAACATCCAAGTGATGAACGCGCTGAACCTGAGGAACTAGCAGACTAACGGCTTGTCTTCTTGTAGTCCCTCCTGAGGTTGACCTAGATGCCTCGGTGAAGGAGAGGATGGTGGTTCACGCGGGCGGTGTGATCCGTATCATCGCCTACGTGTCCGGCCAGCCGGCCCCCGACATCACGTGGAGCAGAAACCAAGCTGCGCTGCCTCCAGAGGCCAAAGTGGAAACCACAGCCATCAGCTCATCACTGGTCATCAAACCCTGTGCCAGGAAGCACCTTGGTGTCTACACCCTGACTGCCAAGAACGCCGCGGGGGAGAAGACCAAGAACATTACCGTGGAGGTCCTCGGTGAGACGGGTCGACTGATGCAGGAGGATTCAGAGAGAACATTCTAGAAGCACTAGAAAGGTTTAATACTCTCTCCTTTGCTTGAGCCCAGATGTTCCTGGACCTGTTGGCATTCCCTTCATTGCTGAGAACCTGACCATGGACTCCTGCAAGCTCAACTGGTTCTTCCCCGACAATGACGGCGGTTCTCCCATCAGCAACTACATCATAGAGAAGCGTGAGGCTGAGCGTAAAGCCTGGACCTCGCTGTCCTACAGCGCCAGCAGACAGAACGCTGTGGCTCAGGGTCTCACTCCTGGGAAGGCCTACTTCTTCAGGGTGGCTGCAGAGAACGCGATCGGCATCGGGCCGTTTGTGGAGACGGCAGCTGAGGTCGTCGTCAAAGAGCCAATAAGTGAGTGGTCCCAGAGCATTAACCAGGAGGTCAGAGGTCACTGCAGACCCAGCGACACTGGTTTGGATTTTCCTTTAAACTGTTTTTTCTGTCTGGACAAGAAACTGAAACGTTTCCATGTCCAGGTCCTGAGCTTCCTCTTCTTTAGTTCACTTCCTCTCAATAAGCAGCCTACGGTGATGGCAGGATGACATCACTCCTGTTCTGACTGCGTTACCATTACAGCACAAAGAGTGATGTCATCTCTACCAGGACCTTCACCTGGAGAGAAACAGAACTTTTTAAATCCCTCTGCTGTGAAAAGTGTTTGTTAGAATCAAAATGTTCTGTTTGCACAAAGTGGTCTTCTGTCCAGATGTTTAGGGTTTGATACTCCGCCCTGCATCTGCTCAATGACAGAAACTGAAATAAATGTCATCATGAAGCTTCTTACCATCATCTCAAACGAGGAACTTTTCAATCTTTTGTGAAGGTGTTCCGGACCGCCCTGAGGAACTGGAGGTCTCCAAGGTTACCAAGGACTTGATCAGCATCACCTGGAAGGCGCCCAAGTCTGACGGAGGCTCCGACATCACCATGTACATCGTGGAGGCGCGAATGATCGGCAAAGACAAGTTCATCAGGCTGACGAAGGAGGACCTGCTGGACAGGAAGTTCACCTACGATGGCCTGAGGGAGGGCGACACCTACGAGTTCAGAGTGATGGCCGTGAACGAAGTGGGACCAAGCAAACCGTCATTCTGCACCAAACCAATCACCTGCAAGGATGAACTGGGTGAGCTGGTGTCCACGTCGACATGGAAAATGTGAATTCAGTGGGTAGAGTTAGTATCAAACACCACCTGTTAGGGTGACCTCTAAAGGTGCTACTGACATGAAGTTCTCACCAGATGTTGGTTCCAAACCATCCATGAAGTTCTGTGTCAGAAACAGAACGACGGCTTTCAGACTCTTCCTGATTTAACTCTTGGTCCAGAGTCTTTGTTGGAGCTGCAGCTTCCAGACGCCTCCTGGAGGAGAAACTAGTCTGGTCTCCAGATCCTGAAGGTTCCTCTGACCTCTGACCTTTAGTTCTCTAGGATTCAGGTCAGCTGATGTGGACTGATGATGGCTTCATGTCAGTAGAACCTTTAAAATACGTTTAGTCAGGAACCTGGTGACATGTTGAAGACTCAGGTTCATAAATAGATACCTCAGATCAGATTGTTGGTGTTACTGGGAGCTCCTCAGAGTAAAAACCTTTCCTGTGGCCACAGAGCCGCCGACCATCGAGCTGGACTTCCGTGATAAGATCGTCATCCCTGTGGGAGAGAGCTGCCAGCTTCAGGGCCGCTACACTGGCAAGCCCCACCCCTCCATCACCTGGTACAGAGACGACGAGGAGCTGAAGTCCGACAAGCACTTCGTGTTCAAGAGCACACACAACACCATGTCCCTGGGCCTGATGAAGGTCATGCGCGAGCACAGTGGCCGGTATGTGGTGGTGGTGGAGAACAGCACCGGATCCAGGAAGGGAGTCTGCAACGTCACAGTCGTCAGTAAGTAAACGAAGCTGTAAGGACGACTCGGGCCGATGCAACAAGCAGCACACGTCATTTTCTCGTTTCTGTTTCCTTTAGGCCGTCCTAGTCCTCCTATTGGTCCTGTGGTGTTTGAGGAGGTGCACAGGGAGTACATGGTGATCTCCTGGAAGCCTCCTTTGGACAGCGGAGGTGTTGATGTCTCCAATTACATCATTGAGAAGAGAGACGTGAACAGAGAGATCTGGACCACAGTAACATCTGCCACAACCAAGACCACATGCAAGGTAGGCTGGTTCGGATTGTCACGGATCTCTAGACCTCCATCAAAGCTCTGAGATTCTCACACGTGTTTGACAGATCCCCAAGCTAACGGAGGGCAGGGAGTACATCATGAGGATCTCTGCTGAGAACATGTACGGCATCAGCGACCCTCTGGAGTCTGAGGAGATGAAGGCCAAAGACCTGTTCAGTACGTTCCTCACGTCACATCACAGGAAGGGTTCAGACTCTAGTCAATCCTGTTCTGCCCTACTTTAGTTTGACCATTTCGACTGTTTCTATTTTGAACATCAGGAGTCCCTGAAGCCCCTGAGATGCCAACGGTCAGAGAGGTGTATGCTACCAATGCTCTGGTTCTGTGGACCCGGCCTCGAGATGGAGGAAAGCCCATCACCAACTACATCTTGGAAAAGAAGGAGCCTGGAGCCAAGAGGTGGTCCAGAGTCACCAGAGACCCACTCTACCCTGCAACGCAGTACCGAGTCCAGGACCTGGTGGAGGGCTGCCAGTATGAATTCAGGGTAATGGCTGAGAATGAGTTGGGAGTTGGAGATCCAAGCCCTCCATCCAAACCCATCCTGGCCAAAGATCCCATAGGTCAGTGGGGACTGACTCTCTTCAGTTGTTTTACACCTTTTCCCGTTTCTAGACGTAGATCTTGTTATAGACTGTGTCCTTTTCATTGATGAGGTGAGCTGGGTTTGTGTTTCATCGCCCTTCCTGCTCACTGGACTGTTTTTCTCCTGACAGTGCGCCCCAGCCCTCCAGTAACACCAGAGGTGTACGATAAGACCAAGGACTCCGTCAGCCTGAAGTGGCAGATGCCCCGTCATGACGGAAAGGGGCGGATCTTTGGTTACCTGGTGGAGTATCAGAAGCCTGGTGCCATAGAGTGGATTCAGGCCAACCAGACTCCAGAAGAGTGTCCAGACCTCCACTACGTGGTGACCGGCCTGACCGATGGACAGGAGTACAGCTTCAGGATCTTCACTGTTAACGCTGCTGGCAAATCTGACCCCGCCTTCGTCAAACAGACCATCAAAGTCCACGACAGACTGGGTAAGGGGTCAGCTCCAACTGGAGTCAGTTGAACTCAAACTGGTGGCGCAGTGGTCAGCACTGCTGCCTCACAGGAAGAAGGTCACGGTTCGAGTCCCGGCTGTGGCCTTTCTGTGTGGAGTTAGCGTGTTCTCTCTGTGCATGTGAGGGTTTTCTCCGGGTTCTCCCACAGATCACAACATGATAGGGCGTTACTGTAAGTCGCTTTGGATAAAAGCGTCCGCCAAATGAATAAACAGTTAAAAAATCCTGAAGGAGGGACCTCTACAGGTCAGAACAGGGGTCTTCAATAGGCGGCCCACGGCCTGGGAACCGCATCTTTCTGGTCCTCTAGCTATACGCCAGCCTTTTATTAGAATGAGTGTGTGTGTGTGTGTGTGTGTGTGTGTGTGTGTGTGTGTGTGTGTGTGTGTGTGTGTGTGTAGGCCTGCACCACCCCTAAGCACTAGGTCTGAACCATCTAATGAAAGATGTCAGGATTTGAACCTGGGACCAGGTGAAAGGTGCTTTCTCTGCCTCTAGACCTCGGTGTCCTGTAGGGAACAGATCCCGTTTTAATGTAAGAAACCAAATACAGTGAGAACCAGGTTAGACGTATACTGAAACATGACAAAGTACTGATGTCATAGTGGAGAGAGGACTGTGTCATCAGCAGCTCTCTACCAGGCGTCTGTGTCCAGGAACGAACCTCAGTCTGCCATGAGCGTTGTCACTGCCCGATCGGTTCTGAGCATGTCCGAAGTGAGTCTCCATCCGCTGAAGCTTTTTACGGTAATAACGGGTTAGAGTATCAGTTAAGATGTTAACAGTAATAAGTATTTATTATAAAGTTTACAATAATGACAACGTTTCATACAATGTCGAAGAAAATAAAAAATAAAAAGGGAGTTATGGATAAGGACGGCCCGGTCCTTACCGCGCAGAGTCGGACGGTACAGGTCAGGTCTACCCGATCGGTTCTGCACATGTGCAGAACGCGTGTACTCGCAGTGAAGTATTTTACGGTAGTTACGGTTCAGAGTATCTTTTAAGGTGTGAACAAGTATATAATAAGTCTATATTCATACATAATGTATGAAAATGTTTATACACGTAGGTATCCGTTGTTTAAATGGTCCGAGCAGTCGAGGAAGAGGCTAAGCTGTTGGTAAAGCTAAGCTAACGGCTAACTGGGAGCTAACCGTCTCATTCAAAAGACTTGAATGTCGCTAAGTTGGCGAAAAGAGGAAGTGATGTAAGCTTCGCACATGAGCAGAACCGATCGTGCTTCCGGTTACAAATCGGGCAGTGACAAGCACTGCTCTAGTCAGAGGCCCACTTCCTGTTTCAGAGACTCCACCCACTGTGAGTGATGTCACTGGTGGGTGTGGTCCTTACTGTAGATAAACACCTGACACTTCAACAACCTAAACCCTAGAACTCAATAATAAACAGATGTTCTGATAGAACGTCACTCCAGAATAAACAGATGTTCTGATAGAACGTCACTCCAGAATAAACAGATGTTCTGATAGAACGCCACTCCACAATAAACAGATGTTCTGATAGAACGCCACTCCAGAATAAACAGATGTTCTGATAGAACGTCACTCCAGAATAAACAGATGTTCTGAAAGAACGTCACTCCAGAATAAACAGATGTTCTGATAGAACGTCACTCCAGAATAAACAGATGTTCTGATAGAACGCCACTCCAGAATAAAAAGATGTTCTGATAGAACGTCACTCCAGAATAAACAGATGTTCTGAAAGAACGTCACTCCAGAATAAACAGATGTTCTGATAGAACGTCACTCCAGAATAAACAGATGTTCTGATAGAACGCCACTCCAGAATAAACAGATGTTCTGATAGAACGTCACTCCAGAATAAACAGATGTTCTGATAGAACGTCACTCCAGAATAAACAGATGTTCTGATAGAACGCCACTCCAGAATAAACAGATGTTCTGATAGAACGCCACTCCAGAATAAACAGATGTTCTGATAGAACGTCACTCCAGAATAAACAGATGTTCTGATAGAACGTCACTCCAGAATAAACAGATGTTCTGATAGAACGTCACTCCAGAATAAACAGATGTTCTGATAGAACGTCACTCCAGAATAAACAGATGTTCTGATAGAACGTCACTCCAGAATGAACAGATGTTCTGATAGAACGTCACTCCAGAATAAACAGATGTTCTGATAGAACGTCACTCCAGAATAAACAGATGATCTGATAGAACGTCACTCCAGAATAAACAGATGTTCTGATAGAACGCCACTCCAGAATAAACAGATGTTCTGATAGAACGTCACTCCAGAATAAACAGATGTTCTGATAGAACGCCACTCCAGAATAAACAGATGTTCTGATAGAACGCCACTCCAGAATAAACAGATGTTCTGATAGAACTCCACTCCAGAATAAACAGATGTTCTGATAGAACGCCACTCCAGAATAAACAGATGTTCTTATAGAACTCCACTCCAGAATAAACAGTTGTTCTGATAGAACTCCACTCCAGAATAAACAGATGTTCTGATAGAACGCCACTCCAGAAAAAACAGATGTTCTGACAGAACGCCACTCCAGAATAAACAGATGTTCTGATAGAACGCCACTCCAGAATAAACAGTTGTTCTGATAGAACGTCACTCCAGAATAAACAGTTGTTCTGATAGAACGTCACTCCAGAATAAACAGATGTTCTGATAGAACGCCACTCCAGAATAAACAGTTGTTCTGATAGAACGTCACTCCAGAATAAACAGTTGTTCTGATAGAACGTCACTCCAGAATAAACAGTTGTTCTGATAGAACTCCACTCCAGAATAAACAGATGTTCTTATAGAACGTCACTCCAGAATAAACAGTTGTTCTGATAGAACGTCACTCCAGAAGAAACAGATGTTCTGATAGAACGCCACTCCAGAATAAACAGTTGTTCTGATAGAACGTCACTCCAGAATAAACAGATGTTCTGATAGAACTCCACTCCAGAATAAACAGATGTTCTGATAGAACGCCACTCCAGAATAAACAGTTGTTCTGATAGAACGTCACTCCAGAATAAACAGTTGTTCTGATAGAACGCCACTCCAGAATAAACAGTTGTTCTGATAGAACGCCACTCCAGAATAAACAGATGTTCTGATAGAACGCCACTCCAGAATAAACAGATGTTCTGATAGAACGCCACTCCAGAAAAAACAGAAGTTCTGATAGAACGTCACTCCAGAATAAACAGATGTTCTGACAGAACGCCACTCCAGAATAAACAGATGTTCTGATAGAACGCCACTCCAGAATAAACAGATGTTCTGATAGAACGCCACTCCAGAATAAACAGATGTTCTGATAGAACGTCACTCCAGAATAAACAGATGTTCTGATAGAACGTCACTCCAGAATAAACAGATGTTCTGATAGAACGTCACTCCAGAATAGACAGATGTTCTGATAGAACGCCACTCCACAATAAACAGATGTTCTGATAGAACGCCACTCCAGAATAAACAGTTGTTCTGATAGAACGCCACTCCAGAATAAACAGATGTTCTGATAGAACGCCACTCCAGAATAAACAGATGTTCTGATAGAACNTAGGCGGCCCACGGCCTGGGAACCGCATCTTTCTGGTCCTCTAGCTATACGCCAGCCTTTTATTAGAATGAGTGTGTGTGTGTGTGTGTGTGTGTGTGTGTGTGTGTGTGTGTGTGTGTGTGTGTGTGTGTGTAGGCCTGCACCACCCCTAAGCACTAGGTCTGAACCATCTAATGAAAGATGTCAGGATTTGAACCTGGGACCAGGTGAAAGGTGCTTTCTCTGCCTCTAGACCTCGGTGTCCTGTAGGGAACAGATCCCGTTTTAATGTAAGAAACCAAATACAGTGAGAACCAGGTTAGACGTATACTGAAACATGACAAAGTACTGATGTCATAGTGGAGAGAGGACTGTGTCATCAGCAGCTCTCTACCAGGCGTCTGTGTCCAGGAACGAACCTCAGTCTGCCATGAGCGTTGTCACTGCCCGATCGGTTCTGAGCATGTCCGAAGTGAGTCTCCATCCGCTGAAGCTTTTTACGGTAATAACGGGTTAGAGTATCAGTTAAGATGTTAACAGTAATAAGTATTTATTATAAAGTTTACAATAATGACAACGTTTCATACAATGTCGAAGAAAATAAAAAATAAAAAGGGAGTTATGGATAAGGACGGCCCGGTCCTTACCGCGCAGAGTCGGACGGTACAGGTCAGGTCTACCCGATCGGTTCTGCACATGTGCAGAACGCGTGTACTCGCAGTGAAGTATTTTACGGTAGTTACGGTTCAGAGTATCTTTTAAGGTGTGAACAAGTATATAATAAGTCTATATTCATACATAATGTATGAAAATGTTTATACACGTAGGTATCCGTTGTTTAAATGGTCCGAGCAGTCGAGGAAGAGGCTAAGCTGTTGGTAAAGCTAAGCTAACGGCTAACTGGGAGCTAACCGTCTCATTCAAAAGACTTGAATGTCGCTAAGTTGGCGAAAAGAGGAAGTGATGTAAGCTTCGCACATGAGCAGAACCGATCGTGCTTCCGGTTACAAATCGGGCAGTGACAAGCACTGCTCTAGTCAGAGGCCCACTTCCTGTTTCAGAGACTCCACCCACTGTGAGTGATGTCACTGGTGGGTGTGGTCCTTACTGTAGATAAACACCTGACACTTCAACAACCTAAACCCTAGAACTCAATAATAAACAGATGTTCTGATAGAACGTCACTCCAGAATAAACAGATGTTCTGATAGAACGTCACTCCAGAATAAACAGATGTTCTGATAGAACG
>SSNR01000097.1:1488156-1549019 GCA_006937965.1 Callopanchax toddi | reverse complement strand
AACTAGAACAGAGTGTTCTGTTAGAACTAGAACAGGGTGTTCTGTTAGAACTAGAACAGAGTGTTCTGTTAGAACTAGAACAGACTGTTCTGTTAGAACTAGAACAGAGTGTTCTGTTAGAACTAGAACAGGGTGTTCTGTTAGAACTAGAACAGGGTGTTCTGTTAGAACTAGAACAGTGTTCTGTTAGAACTAGAACAGAGTGTTCTGTTAGAACTAGAACAGGGTGTTCTGTTAGAACTAGAACAGAGTGTTCTGTTAGAACTAGAACAGTGTTCTGTTAGAACTAGAACAGTGTTCTGTTAGAACTAGAACAGAGTGTTCTGTTAGAACTAGAACAGACTGTTCTGTTAGAACTAGAACAGAGTGTTCTGTTAGAACTAGAACAGTGTTCTGTTAGAACTAGAACAGAGTGTTCTGTTAGAACTAGAACAGAGTGTTCTGTTAGAACTAGAACAGAGTGTTCTGTTAGAACTAGAACAGGGTGTTCTGTTAGAACTAGAACAGACTGTTCTGTTAGAACTAGAACAGTGTTCTGTTAGAACTAGAACAGAGTGTTCTGTTAGAACTAGAACAGTGTGTTCTGTTAGAACTAGAACAGTGTGTTCTGTTAGAACTAGAACAGTGTTCTGTTAGAACTAGAACAGGGTGTTCTGTTAGAACTAGAACAGGGTGTTCTGTTAGAACTAGAACAGACTGTTCTGTTAGAACTAGAACAGTGTTCTGTTAGAACTAGAACAGTGTTCTGTTAGAACTAGAACAGAGTGTTCTGTTAGAACTAGAACAGAGTGTTCTGTTAGAACTAGAACAGAGTGTTCTGTTAGAACTAGAACAGTGTTCTGTTAGAACTAGAACAGTGTTCTGTTAGAACTAGAACAGAGTGTTCTGTTAGAACTAGAACAGAGAGTTCTGTTAGAACTAGAACAGTGTTCTGTTAGAACTAGAACAGTGTTCTGTTAGAACTAGAACAAAGTGTTCTGTTAGAACTAGAACAGAGAGTTCTGTTAGAACTAGAACAGTGTTCTGTTAGAACTAGAACAGTGTTCTGTTAGAACTAGAACAAAGTGTTCTGTTAGAACTAGAACAGAGTGTTATCAGAGTTTTGTTAGAACTAGAACAGAGTTTTCTGTTAGAACTAGAACAGAGTGTTCTGTTAGAACTAGAACAGAGTGTTCTGTTAGAACTAGAACAGAGTGTTCTGTTAGAACTAGAACACTGTTCTGTTACAACTAGAACAGTGTTCTGTTACAACTAGAACAGAGTGTTCTGTTAGAACTAGAACAGTGTTCTGTTAGAACTAGAACAGAGTGTTCTGTTAGAACTAGAACAGAGAGTTCTTTTAGAACTAGAACAGTGTTCTGTTACAACTAGAACAGAGTGTTCTGTTAGAACTAGAACAGTGTTCTGTTAGAACTAGAACAGAGTGTTCTGTTAGAACTAGAACAGAGAGTTCTTTTACAACTAGAACAGTGTTCTGTTACAACTAGAACAGAGTGTTCTGTTAGAACTAGAACAGTGTTCTGTTAGAACTAGAACAGAGTGTTCTGTTAGAACTAGAACAGAGTGTTATCAGAGTTCTGTTAGAACTAGAACAGAGTGTTCTGTTAGAACTAGAACAGTGTTCTGTTAGAACTAGAACAGAGTGTTATCAGAGTTCTGTTAGAACTAGAACAGAGTGTTCTGTTAGAACTAGAACAGAGTGTTCTGTTAGAACTAGAACAGTGTTCTGTTAGAACTAGAACAGTGTTCTGTTAGAACTAGAACAAAGTGTTCTGTTAGAACTAGAACAGAGAGTTCTGTTAGAACTAGAACAGTGTTCTGTTAGAACTAGAACAGTGTTCTGTTAGAACTAGAACAAAGTGTTCTGTTAGAACTAGAACAGAGTGTTATCAGAGTTTTGTTAGAACTAGAACAGAGTGTTCTGTTAGAACTAGAACAGTGTTCTGTTAGAACTAGAACAGAGTGTTCTGTTAGAACTAGAACAGAGTGTTCTGTTAGAACTAGAACAGAGTGTTCTGTTAGAACTAGAACAGAGAGTTCTTTTAGAACTAGAACAGTGTTCTGTTAGAACTAGTACAGAGTGTTCTGTTAGAACTAGAACAGAGTGTTATCAGAGTTCTGTTAGAACTAGAACAGAGTGTTCTGTTAGAACTAGAACAGTGTTCTGTTAGAACTAGAACAGAGTGTTATCAGAGTTCTTTTAGAACTAGAACAGTGTTCTGTTAGAACTAGAACAGTGTTCTGTTAGAACTAGAACAGAGTGTTATCAGAGTTCTGTTAGAACTAGAACAGAGTGTTCTGTTAGAACTAGAACAGTGTTCTGTTAGAACTAGAACAGAGTGTTATCAGAGTTCTGTTAGAACTAGAACAGAGTGTTCTGTTAGAACTAAAACAGTGTTCTGTTAGAACTAGAACAGTGTTCTGTTAGAACTAGAACAGAGTGTTATCAGAGTTCTGTTAGAACTAGAACAGAGTGTTCTGTTAGAACTAAAACAGTGTTCTGTTAGAACTAGAACAGAGTGTTATCAGAGTTCTGTTAGAACTAAAACAGTGTTCTGTTAGAACCAGGAACAGGGTGAGGTCTAGATGTTGTCCCAGCCAGCAGACCCGGCTCATGTTCTTCTGTTCTTCAGACATTCCTGGTTCTCCTGAAGGCCCGGTGGAGATCAGTGACATCGACGCTGACGCGTGTTCCTTATCGTGGAACAAGCCCCTGGAAGATGGAGGCAGCAGCATCACCAACTATGTGATTGAGAAATGTGACGTGAGTCGAGGCGACTGGGTGACGGCGCTCTCCTCCTGCTCAAAGACCAGCTGCAGATTAGGAAAACTCATTCCAGGGAAGGAGTACGTGTTCCGTATCCGCGCTGAGAACCGCTTCGGTGTGTCCGACGCCATTCAGTCTGACAGGATGGTCGCCAAGTTCCCCTTCGGTGAGTGTGGGTGGGATTCACCCCGAGTGGTCACACGTCATTTAAAACCTTTAAATGCATTTCCTTTTTGTCTTTAGATGTTCCCAGTGAGCCCCTAAACTGTCGCATCAACAAGACCAACAAGGACTGTATGTTTGTGGCCTGGGATTCGCCCGAGAGCGATGGCGGCAGTCCCATCACGGGGTACTACATCGAGCGCAAAGAGAGGAACAGCCTTCTGTGGGTGAAGGCTAACGACACCGTGGTCCGAAACACTGAATACCCGTGTGCCGGACTGATCGAGGGTCTGGAGTATACCTTCAGAGTGTCGGCCATTAACCGGGCCGGCCAGGGCAAACCCAGCAGGAAGACGGACTTTGTAACTGCCAGAACACCAGTCGGTGAGTTCCCCTCCCACAGGGTGTTCTGGATCAGGGTTCCTCTGGTCCAGTTCAGGTTCCTCTGGTCCAGAACACCAGTCGGTGAGTTTCCCTCCCACAGGGTGTTCTGGATCAGGGTTCCTCTGGTCCAGTTCAGGTTCCTCTGGTCCAGAACACCAGTTGGTGAGTTTCCCTCCCACAGGGTGTTCTGGATCAGGGTTCCTCTGGTCCAGAACACCAGTCGGTGAGTTTCCCTCCCACAGGGTGTTCTGGATCAGGGTTCCTCTGGTCCAGTTCAGGTTCCTCTGGTCCAGAACACCAGTCGGTGAGTTTCCCTCCCACAGGGTGTTCTGGATCAGGGTTCCTCTGGTCCAGTTCAGGTTCCTCTGGTCCAGAACACCAGTCGGTGAGTTTCCCTCCCACAGGGTGTTCTGGATCAGGGTTCCTCTGGTCCAGAACACTGGTCGGTGAGTTTCCCTCCCACAGGGTGTTCTGGATCAGGGTTCCTCTGGTCCAGAACACCAGTCGGTGAGTTTCCCTCCCACAGGGTGTTCTGGATCAGGGTTCCTCTGGTCTGAATCAGCTCGTCACTTTCTTCAGTTTTAGTTTTGATTTTGTTTCACACAAGAAGACCTGCTAACAAAACAAAACTACAAACCCAGTGAGCACTAGCTGATTGGTCAGATTATCAGGGGGCGGGGCTTGTTCTGATCTAGTCCACATCACGGCCTACCCTCCTCTCTTTGAGTCACCCGCTATAATACCAGTTTACCACTAGCTAGGAGCTAGCTGAGGATGAGTGCATTCCCTCCCAGAATGCAATGCAAACCTGGCTAAGGGGGCCTTTAGCTCAAAGTAGTGGTCATTGGTTTGGATGGAGGTCGGATCACACTATAATAATAATAATCATAATAATAATAATAATAATAATGGATTTATAGAGTGCCTTTTAGACACCCAAAGCTCTTCACAGACGCTCCATCACTCATTCTCACTCTGGTGGAGGTAAAGACGTCTAACGTCTGCAGTCTGGGACAGTCTGACAGGAGAGGCTGCCATTCTGACCACCACCAACAGTCACACTATAACGAGGATGTGTTTAATTTCTAGGAAGCGCTCGAGGTCACCTTCCAGTAAAAACAAAGGAAACAACTGCAGCTTTAAAATGACATCAGATCACATTTCAGTCCAGGTTCAGGTCAAACCAGAGTCCTCCACAGGAGGCAGGGGGTTCGATTTAGTGAGGATGTCAGGAGGGAGCCCACATGGTGGGCGGGGCCACAGAAAGGTGGACGACACAGAAAGTGGCTGCAGGCGTTCTGTCTCCCCCGAGGTCTCGTCACCATGGCCCTTCTGTTAGTGAGGCCTCCAGAGCACCGACCACCAGACGCTGCCTCTGCTGGCTTCTCTGCTTCAGTCAGAAGGAACCACTGGTTACCAGCATAGATAGATATATCACTAGATGTCTCACCTGCGCTGTTCGTCAATGGACCCTCACGTCCCTACGCTGGCAGCCATCTTACTTCAGACAGCTGCCCCATTTCTTAACACTGGTGTCAATGGAGCATGTACTAATAAATACCTCTAACTTGATCAATTTTTAACCGATTTTTAAACGGTTTGCATTTTTATAAACGTCAGAGACGTGGCTGTGAATATATATCAAGTATCAAATCTCAAGTCTATACATAATAACGTTTCCCGTTTGTAAATCCGTTCATTTTTCATCGAGTTATGATTAGTTTTAGTTAAGTTGATCACTGACCTTCCATCTGCTGCCATAGAGAGCAGAACGTCAGCTGTCTGTCACAAGATGGCCGCCATGTAGGGACGCCATAGAGTCCCACATAGGGCATCTAGTGATATATATATATGATATCTATGGTTACCAGGGTCAATCCAATCCAACTTTATTTATAAAGCACTTTAAACAACCAGTACAGGCCCAAAGTGCTTCACAGTAACATAGGGTCAAAATAAAAGGAACGATAAAAGACATAAAAGGGACTAAAAACACAGAACACATAAATATAAAATCAGACGTATGATAAAATACAAATCAAAAACTAAAATCCATAACCACTAAAATCATCATCTACAGCTAGAGCAGCTCCTGCTGAGTCCTAGGACCCCCCAGGTCAGCTGAGGAGAGGGCGCATGAGGCTGTAGCAGCTCAGAGAGGTAGGACGGGGCGAGGTCATGGAGGGCTTTAAAGGCAAATAAAAGAATTTTAAAATGAATAGAGAACCAGTGAGGTCAACAGATCTTCAGCAAATATGTAGAAAAATAAACGTGTTGGCTTGGTTCCCCTTCCTCCTGCCCAGAAAACAGGGCAGGTCACCCTGAGACTCTGTAGGCCTTCCTGTCACACACGGAGTCCAGCTCTACCAAACACAAAGCCATGTTGTTCCCTTTATGGACACTGGTTTTTACTACATGCTGATAACAAATCTAAGACTGAGAATCCAGTTAAAGACGGGCAACCAGAGGCAGTAACCACAAGTCAGACGGCAGTAATACCGAGTCAGTTTGGCTCTGAACGCATGCTGCTGGTCTAACTTCGTGTGGTTCCAGGGTTAGGGGCTAGGGTTGTAAAGGCTCTGTCCCCGTGACATTTGCACTTTGACCTCGGCACAACCAGGAGGTCAACAGAACGGAGAGATCCTGAGGTGACATGTTTCTCCAGTCGGGTTGAGAGGTAAGGGGGTGCTGTCCCTACCAACGACTGAAAAGTCAGCATAAGAAGCTTAGCTTCAACGCACTACCTGACTGGAAGCCACCGCAGGGCCTCTCCCATCTTCCTACCCCTGAGATAAACCTCACTGCAGCATTCTGGACCTTCTTGAAAGTCTAGATGTAGTTAATCCAACATCAAGGGGGTTGCAATAGTCAAGTCTGGACAGGACAGATGCAGATGTTATAGTTTCTACGTTACGTTTTGGAAGCACAGGCTACATCCTGGACCAGCGCCGAAGCTGCAGGAAACAGGACCACACCACTGATTCACCTCTGCATCAATACAGGGTCAGATCTGTGACCAGGTCTCGGTTCAAAGGGCCAACGCTGAGAGGTCCAGAGATTCGGGAGGTGGCTTGCTGTACTGACCTGAGCTGCATCTAAATTATAGCCAGTGATTCATGGCGTCCCATCCTGTGGACACAGGATTAACTATAGAGCTAGTATCCAGAAGGTGTATCAATGATAATAATTCTTAGATGTTACCTGATGCCTGCGCCCTGCTACTGAAGGGTTTACACAACATTCCTGGAGCTCTTCTGGCTCTGTCAGCCATCTTGATTTGAGTGAAAAACATTGCACTTCTGCCAACTGGCCAGTTGGGGGCAGTGTATGAGGTGATGCACAAGCGTCCACTGTAGTGACCTCTACGTATGCATGAACGGGTTTAAACAGACTAAACAGGTCTAGGTCTACTTCCTTTGTGTGCTTACCTGTTCACCTTTATGTGTTAAAGACACTCCAGGCAAACCGGAGGTTTTGGATATAACCAAGAACTCTGTCACCCTGGTTTGGACCCGTCCAAAAAATGATGGTGGAAGCAAGATCCTAGGCTACTATGTTGAGGCCCTGCAGGTTCCAGGAGACACATGGATACGCTGCAACACTAGCAGTCAGAACGTCCCAAGGGAAGAATACACCGTGACTGGCCTTGAGAGAGACCTTCAGTATCAGTTCAGAGTCATTGCCAAGACTGCTGTCAACATGAGCAAACCATCAGAGCCCACAGAGCCAGTTCTAGTCTGTGCTGAGAATGGTGAGAATACTGTTACTTGAAGATCTTTCCTAAACACTAAAGTGTGTGATGAGTTTAAACTGGTTTTGTTGTCGCTGTACTTTATAATCACAGTTCCTCCAAGGATTGAGCTCAGCGCCAAGCTGCAAAAGGTTCTGAAGGTCAAGGCAGGAGCCACCGTCCTCCTGGAGGCTGATGTGTTTGGTAAACCAATGCCCAGAGTCACCTGGAAGAGAAGTGGCGACAGCCTGAAGTCAGGTGAAGGTCAAGTCATCACCCAGCAAAGGCATCATTTCCAGCTGGAGATGACCGCTGTGACCAAAGAACACACAGGAATCTACACAGTGTTGGCTGAGAATGCCAGTGGCTCCAAGACGGCAGAAATCGAGGTCAATGTGCTGGGTAAGCAGAGCGCTTTATGGGCATAGAACCTACCAACTTTAGATTCATGCTAGGTGACCATGTCATTTGGCTTTGTGTCTCTTCAGATGTCCCTGGACCCCCTGCCAGTGCCAAATATGTTGAGGTGTTTGCTAGCAGTGTGAAGCTTTCCTGGGAGCCTCCTCTGAAAGACGGTGGTGGCCCTGTCAGCAACTACATCGTGGACAAGCGTGAGACCAGCAGAACTAACTGGGCCCAGGTTTCAGCTAAGATCAAGGGGGACAGACTTGAGTTTAATGTGGAGAAGTTAATTGAAGGTCACGAGTACCAGTTCCGAATCCGGGCTGAAAACATGTGGGGTGTTGGAGACGCTTTCATCACGCACCCAGTCATCGCCAGGAACCCATTCAGTGAGTTACCGCCAGCTTGGAGTCTAAACTCTAACATGAACTTCATAAACTTGTGCTGCTGATAAAATCCAGCCTAGACTTGTCAGACCAGTCATTTAACATTTCACATGGAGTCTGAATGTGGTTAGTAGTTTCAAACTTTCAGTACATTTGAAGTCTCCTGACTTAGATCTTTACTCTGCTGTACCTTCCAGCTGTTCCTGGTCCTTGTGAGGCCCCGGTGATCACCAATGTGACCAAGGACCATATGACTGTAAGTTGGAAGGAACCTGCTGATGATGGAAAATCCACCATCCTGGGCTACATGCTAGAAAAGAAGGAGGCCAAAGAGATGAACTGGACAAAGCTGAACAGGAAGCCCATAACAGAAAGAACCTTCGAAGTGACAGGTCTAACAGAGGGAGTTGAGTATAACTTCAGGGTCATTGCTATGAACGTAGCTGGTCTTGGCAAACCCAGTGACCCCTCTGCTAGCACTGCTGCACAGAATCCCATTAGTAAGTCTCAGTATTAATACTAATCATATCATTCTTTAGTCATTCTAAGTGTAAAATATATCCTGATGCTCTTTTTGTTCAGCCCCTCCTGGACCTGTTCTGAACCCTAGTGTGACCGACACCACCCACAGCACCATCAGCCTCACATGGACTGCCCCTGCTAACAATGGTGGAAGCCCAGTTATTGGATACTTGGTGGAATGCAAGAGAACTGACACCACAGACTGGATCCGTTGCAACGTCCCCAGGAACCTGCAGGACACCAGTTATGCCATTCAGAATCTGATTGACAAATCAGAGTACCAGTGTCGAATCACTGCCGTCAACAAAGCTGGTTTTGGTGAACCGGCTGAAGTTCCTGGCAAGCATGTTGCCAAGGATATCATCGGTGAGTTTGAGTACTGCTCTGAAAAAGCTCAACTGTCTAAAAGGGAATGAGAGCTTAAGCAGGACACTTAAAAAAAATAAAACTTAAAGGGATGTTTAGGTCATTTTGAATCAGTAATTTACCTACAGTAAGAACCACATCCACTGGAAAAAGTGGGCAGAGTCTCTAGTAACACCAAGGAGTCCTCTGACCGAAGCAACACCCATAGCTAGTTAGATCAGAGACTGTACTGCAGATGAAAAATTAGTTAGTTAGAATGTTAACTACATGTTAGCTAACCTCTACAGTTAGAACTCTATATTACCTGTTAGCTAACCTCTACAGTTAGAACTCTATATTACCTGTTAGCTAACCTCTACAGTTAGAACACTATATTACCTGTTAGTTAACCTCTACAGTTAGAACACTATATTACCTGTTAGCTAACCTCTACAGTTAGAACACTATATTACCTGTTAGCTAACCTCTACAGGATAGCAAACGGTTCTTAATGTTTAAGGGTGGCATGTAGCTCAGTTGGAAGAGTGGTCGGTCTGGCAATCGGAGGGTTGCCAGTTTGATCCCAGCTCTGGCTGGGTTACATTGTAATTGTGTCCTTGGGCAAGACACTTCACCCACCTTGCCTACTGGTGGTGGTCGGAGGGAACCCTAACTCCGTCTCCTCCAGTGAGCCCCAGGGCAGCTGAGGCTACAACGTAGTTTATCAGCACCACTGATACCACTGACAATGTGTGAGTGACTGTTGTGTTGTACAGCACTTCGGGGAGTGTAGAACACTATAGAAATACAGGCCATTTGCCATAAGTAGCTGATAGAACACTACTGTATAATGACCCAAACGTCCATTTAAGATGAAACCACAAAGTTGGAATAATAATAATAATGACAATAATAATAAAAAACAGCTTCATCCTAATTGGTAACATGTTGACTAAACTCATGAGCTTCAACTGGTTTTTTAAATAGCTGGACAAGTGTTGCTCTTTTATCCAATGATTAACCTCTGCGTGTTTCTCCAGTTGCTCCTGAGGCAGAGCTAAGTGCTGAGTTGAAAGCAGGTCTGGAGCTTCGTGCTGGTGCCACCATGAAGCTGCATGCAACCATCAAGGGTCGTCCTACTCCCAGGATCACCTGGGCCAAGATGAACACTAACATCAAAGACCGCCAGGGCATAGTCATCAAATCCAGCAGCACAGACACTCTGGTGATGGTGGAGAAGGTCAACAGATATGATGCAGGAAAATACATTTTAAACCTGGAGAGCTCAGCTGGCATGAAGATGTACACCATTGTTGTCAAGGTCTTTGGTGAGTGATTTACTCCTGAGTAAAGATAGAAGTCCATCCATCCACCCACCCATTTATATGATGTTCCTGACGGTTGCACTCTTATTAAAAATGTTAATTCTCTGGAGTGAAAATGTAAAACCAACTGTCTTGGTTGGAGCCCACATTTTAAAAGTATTTGATCTTTTCTAGACACTCCTGGACCACCAGCAAACCTCATGGTGAAGGAGACCACCAAGGACAGTGCTGAGATCTACTGGGATGCCCCTCTTATTGACGGTGGTTATGAAGTCACCCACTATATTGTGGAGAAACGTGACACTGAGAGAAAAGCCTGGTCTGTCGTCTCAAATGACTCCAAAAAGACATCATTTAAGGTCCCGGACCTGGACGCCGGACGGTCCTACTGCTTCCGCGTGTCAGCAGTCAACCAGCTTGGTACTGGAGAGTCTTGTGAGACAGCCGATGCTGTTAGAGCAACAGGTGGGTTGAATACTAAGAGAAGTTCCATTTCTCTGTTACCCTTTGGAGAAGTCACACTCACTTTATTACATTTTTTCAGAGGAGCCTGGACCAGTCATGGACTTTAAGACCCTGCTCCTGACCAAAGATTCTTGCACTCTAAGCTGGAAGAAACCCCTCACTGATGGTGGCAGTCGCATCATCTGTTATGTCCTAGAAGTTCTTAATGGTGACGACAAATACAAGGAACTCATGAGGTCTAAGAACATGCAGTACAGTGCCAAGGACCTGGTAGAAGGCAGGGAGTACACCTACCGGGTAAAAGCTGTAAATGACTCAGGAGAGAGCTCAGCCAAGGAGCTGAAGGTCATTGCCAAAGATCAGATTAGTAAGTGTCCATGTTTATAAATCTTTAATGAAGAAAGAATCATTTTAAGAAATGCAGTGTTCAAAGAGGAGCATTGTTTTCTTTTCTCTCTCTCTCTGAAGTTCTCCCAACCTGTGACTTGAGAGAGTTGCCCAACATGTGCTATATCGCCAAAGAAGGCAGCACCGTCCGTCTGAAGATCCCTATTATTGGCAAACCTACACCCAAGGTTACCTGGAAGAAAGGAGATGATGAGGACCTGACAGACACCGGCAGGGTCTGTGCTGAGTCGTCTGCAGTCAATACCACCCTTCTAATCAGGGACTGTCAGAGGACTGACGCTTCCAAGTACACCATCACCCTGAGGAACAGCGCAGGCACTAAAGAGTCTGCCATCTTCATCCGGTGGGTGTCTAAAACAGAAACATGTTCTTTTAAATTATGTGCAGGTTTAATCGTTTTACCTGTGTCTCATCAGGGTGGTGGGAAAACCCGGCGTCCCAGTTGGGCCAGTAAAGTTCAAAGATGTTACTGCTGATGGTGCTACACTGAAGTGGGGCGTTCCCAAGGATGATGGCGGCTCAGAGATTACAAACTACATCTTGGAAAAGAGGGATTCCATCACCAACATGTGGGTGACGGTGTCTTCTGCTGTGGAGACCAATTCCATGAGGGTGACTGGGCTCCACGAGGGCACAGAGTACATATTCAGAGTCAGTGCTGAGAACAAGTACGGTGTTGGAGAAGGACTCAGGTCTGATCCTGTCATAGCCAAACATCCATTTAGTAAGTGCTGTTTTTTAGACGTTCTAAGGTCCAGGTAACTGCTGAGCATAGCATTCATTGTTGCTCTGTGTGTTTTCATAGATGTACCCGATGCACCTGCCCCCCCTCAGATCATGAGCATGCTCCATGACTCTGCATACCTGGCCTGGTCTGACCCCAGGAAGACTGGAGGGTCTCCGATCACAGGTACAGTCCAAACCTGATCTAGTTTATTATGCATGTCTTACCAACATGTTATCTGACAACTCTTCATGTAAACATTTCTGATGAGTTTCCTCCTTTTGATATTACTCATATTCAGGCTACCACGTAGAGTTTAAGGAGAGGAACAGTATGTTGTGGAAAAGGGCCAGCCCCGCTGCCCTAAAGATGAAGGATCACAAAGTAACTGGTCTGACTGAAGGTCTGGAGTATGAATTCAGAGTGATGGCTATTAACTTGGCTGGAATCGGCAGGCCGAGTGCTCCAACTGATCCACAAGTAGCACTGGATCCCATCGGTAGGTAGCACCAACAACACAAACACCCCTCCTGGACATCCCATAACCAATTCTGATTTTATATTTGCACCAACAGATGCGCCTGGTAAACCTGATATAATAAGCATCACCAGAAGCAGTGTGACACTCCAGTGGGCTGAGCCTCAGTTTGATGGTGGCCACAGGCTGACTGGCTACATTGTAGAGAAGCGAGACCTACCTTCCAAGATCTGGGTGAAAGCCAACAATGTAAATGTTGTGGAACCAGCATTTACTGTTGTTGATCTACAAGAAGGCTGCAAATACGAGTTCAGAATTAGAGCAAAGAATGCTGCTGGAGCCCTCAGCCCACCCTCCGAACAGACAGATACCATTATCTGTAGAGACGAGTACGGTGAGTCGAAGCGTACTGAGCACTGCCAGTGAGCTAGAGCTGTGACACGGTTGGCTAATGTTGTCTGTTTGATCCCTTCAACAGCTGCACCAACCATTATCATTGACGCTCAGGTGATGGAAGGCCTAACTGTCCGTGCTGGTGACACTATTGTTATCACTGCCACAAGCATTTTAGGCAAACCTGCACCAAGCTCCTGCTGGTCTAAAGGAGGAAAGTATTTTAAGCCCTCTGACATTGTTCAGATTGAAACGACTGCAACATCATCCACTCTGTCTGTGAAATACGCTGGCCGGAAAGACTCTGGAGAGTACACCATTACTGCCAGCAACCCCTTTGGTGTAAAGGAGGAAACTGTTCGGGTCAAAGTTCTTGATGTTCCTAGTGCTCCTGGACCAATTGAATGCAGTGGCGTCTCCTCTGAAAAGGTGACTCTAACCTGGACAGCCCCTACTGAAGATGGAGGTTCTCCTATCAAGTACTACACCCTGGAAAAGAGAGAGACTAGCCGACTTCTCTGGACAATCCTTGAAGAAAAGGTCATCGATTGTCACTATGTGGCCAACAAACTCATTCAGGGCAATGAGTACTTCTTTAGAGTGTCTGCTGTGAACCAGTACGGCGCCAGTGAGCCATCGCATTCTGAGGCCATCAAGATGATTGATCAATTTGGTATGTACAGTTTATTCATCTCATTTCACTGATGTGTCAGCAGATCAGCATCTGTCTGCCTTTTGTGTCTTATTGAGTTCTTCTTGGAAGGAGATAACAGACTGTTTCCTTTGTCTGTAGGTCCCCCAGGTCCACCATCTAAACCAGAAGTTGAGAAAGTTGATGGACATTCAGCCACTGTGACCTGGAGAAGACCAGCTGAAGATGGAGGAAGTGACATAATAGGTTATTGCGTTGAGAAAAAGGACAAGAAGGCTGTAGGATGGGCGAGGGCATCAAAGAAACCCATTGCTGAACTGAGCTTTGAAGTCACAGGTCTCACCGAGGGTGCCGAGTATGAGTTCCGCGTTCTTGCTGAGAACAAAGCAGGTTTTGGAGAGCCAAGTGAACCATCTATGTCTGTCAAAACAGTCGTTGCTGCATGTAAGTAAAAAGGATTGAGAAACTCAAGCATCTAGACCAGTGGTGTCCAATCCTGATCCTGGAGGGCCGGTTTCCAGCATGTTTTAGAGTTTCTCTGCTTCAGCACACCTGATTCAATCAGTGGCTGATTCAAGGCATTCAGCAGGGCTTGATGACCTGCAGAACAGGTGATTCAACCATTGATTCAGGTGTGTTGGAGTGAGGAAGGAACTAAAACATGGTGAAAACCGGCCCTGGAGGACAGACTTTGGACACCACTGATGTAGACCATCAACACCTGCGTGTCTTTTATTCATTATTAAACATTTTAAAAGCTAATCACTGTTTTTGATTTTGTTAGATGTGCCAGGACCTCCAGTCAATCCAAGAGTTACAGACACAACCAAGACCACTGCAACACTGAACTGGGGAAAACCTCTGGATAATGGTGGACTTGAAGTCACTGGATATGTGATTGAGCACAAGAAGGAAGGAACTGAAGAATGGATTAAAGATACCCCTTCATCTCTACTCAGGATCACAGAGTTTGTGGTTCCTGGCCTGGAAACTGGTGCAAAGTACCACTTCAGAATTAGTGCTGTAAATGCCAAGGGTGCAGGGGAACCTGCTGAAACTCAGGAATTGGTTGAAATTGTGGAACGTGCTGCTGAGCCTGACTTGGAGTTGGATGTTGAGTTGAGAAGAACCCTTGTTGTCAGAGCCGGTTGCTCTATTCGTCTCTTTGTGCCAATTAAAGGTCGTCCTACTCCTAAAGTCACTTGGACCAAAGAGGGTGGCCCAGTTCCCCGTGCGGTCATTGACACTACAGAGTCCTTCACAATGCTACTTATTCCCGAGAGCTCGAGAATCGATGGTGGCAAATACGAACTTACTCTTGAAAACTCAGCTGGAAAGAAGAGTGCTGATATTCATGTCAGAGTTTTGGATTCACCTGGACCTCCTCTTAACCTAAAACCAATAAAGATTGACAAAGACAGTATTACACTTCAGTGGGAAACTCCTCTTATTGACGGGGGAGCCAAGATTATAAACTACATAGTTGAGAAGAGGGAATCAACACGCAAAGCTTTTGCTACTGTGGTTACAATCTGCCCAAACACTTCAATCAGAATTGGCGAGTTGGGTGAAGGCTGTGAGTACTACTTCAGAGTATCTGCTGAGAATGAGTATGGCATCGGTGAGGCAGTGGAGACCTCTGATCCAATTCGTGCATCGCAAACACCAACTCCTCCAGAGAGCATTATTCCCACTGACATCACAAAGAACTCCGTCAGCCTGACCTGGACCAAACCAAAACATGATGGTGGAAGCAGAATTACAGGATATGTTCTGGAAGCCAAGAAGAGGGGAACTGATCAATGGGCCCATGTTACAACAGTCAAGGCAATGGACTTCACAGTAAAAAATCTCAATGAGAATGAGGAGTACGTGTTCCACGTCATGGCTGTCAACCACTCTGGCAGAAGTCTTCCACGTGAGAGCAAACCCATTGTTGTCAAAGATTCGACATCTCTCCCTGAGTTTGACCTACGCGGCGTTTGCCAGAAAACCGTTATCGCCAAAGCAGGAGATGATATCAAAGTTGAGATTCCAGTTATGGGACGTCCCAGGCCAACAGTCTCGTGGCAAAAGGATGGAGCAGCCCTGAAACTCACACAGAGAACCAATGTAGAAACAACTGCTGCTACTACTACTATTACTATCAATGAATGTACCAGAGCTGACAGTGGTCTGTACACCATGACAGCAAAGAACATTGTTGGATCTGTGACAGACAGCATAACCGTCAAAGTACATGATATACCTGGACCACCTAAAGGACCAGTTAAGATTGTGGAAATATCTCGTACCTATTGCATCTTTTCTTGGGAAACTCCAGAGAATGATGGAGGCGTTCCAATAAACAACTATGCAGTTGAGATCCGAGACACCAGTACTCAGACGTGGACCGAGTTGTCTTCCTCTGTGATCCGTACAATGTTCAAAGCCATACGATTGACTACTGGATCAGAGTACCAGTTCAGAATAAAAGCTAAAAACAGATATGGTGTTGGACCTCCTATCACATCAGAGGCAGTGGTGGCTGCATATCCATTCAAAGTGCCTGGGCCACCTGGTACTCCTAGCGTGGTTGCCTTCACCAAAGACTCAATAACAATTGGGTGGAATGAGCCAGTGTCCGATGGCGGTAATGAAGTTATTGGTTATCATGTTGAGAGGAAGGAAAGAAGCAGCATCATATGGCATAGAATCAGTAAGGGTCTTGTAAAAGGAAATATTCTCAAGTCCACAGGACTTGAAGATGGAGTTGCTTATGAGTTCCGTGTCATGGCTGAAAACATGGCTGGTGTTGGTAAACCCAGCAAAGCCTCAGAACCAATACTGGCCTTGGACCCTGTAGACCCACCTGGTCATCCTGTACCAATTGTTGTTAATAAGAATGCCATTACTATTCAGTGGACAAAGCCTGAATATGATGGTGGGTTTAAGATTACTGGCTACACCGTGGAAAAGAGAGAACTTCCCGCTGGTCGCTGGACCAAAGCTAACTTCACCAACATCATAGAAACCGTTTTCACTGTCAGTGGACTGACACAGGACACTTCATACGAGTTCCGTGTTATAGCCAGAAACTCAGCAGGTGCAGTGAGCATGCCGTCTGAGCCCTCTGATCCAATTATCTGCAAAGATGATATTATTGAACCACGCATTATGGTTGATGCCATATTTAGGGATGTTCTGCTACTGAAGGCAGGGGAGTCCTTCAAGCTTGATGCTGACATTGCTGGTCAACCAACCCCATCTATGGTTTGGACAAAGAATGGAAAAGAGGTTGAGAACACAATGAAACTGGAGGTCAGGTTCACCGAACTGACGACTACTCTGACCAACAAGGAATCTGTCAGATCAGATGGTGGTGAATTTGTTCTGACTGCTACTAATGTTGGTGGATTTGCAAAGCACATCTTTAACGTGAAAGTGCTCGACAGACCGGGACCACCAGTTGGACCTCTGAAGGTGTCCGATGTAACAGCTGACAACTGTGTGCTTACCTGGGCTCCACCTGCTGATGACGGTGGTGCCAAGATTGATGGATATGTGATTGAGAAACGTGAATCAAGTAGACTGGTTTGGACGAATGTGGCTTCCGGCCTGCAGGTTACACAACACAAAGTGACTAAACTTCTCAAAGGAAATGAGTACATCTTCAGGGTAATGGCTGTGAACAAATATGGACTTGGCGATTCTCTTGAATCAGAACCCACCATTGCAGATAACCCCTATGGGATTCCAGATCCTCCAGAAAATCCAGAGGTGACAGCTATTACTAAAGATGCAATGGTTGTCATGTGGCAAGCACCTAAGAGTGATGGTGGAACTCCTATCACCAATTACATCATCGAAAGAAAAGACCGAGCTGGCCTCCGCTGGGTAAAATGCAACATAAGGAAAGTGAAAGATCTACAGTTTAAGGCCACAGGCCTTGTTCCTGGACATGAATATGAATTCAGAATAACTGCTGAGAATGCTGCTGGAATAAGCATACCAAGTGTTCCCAGTCTATTTTACAAGGCCACCGATGCACTGTACAAACCAGGAGCTCCATGCAACCCTAGGATCTTAGACACAACCAAGTCCTCAATTACTGTTGCCTGGAACAAACCTGTTTATAACGGTGGCTCAGAAATCAAGGGTTACATAGTGGAGACCTGCATTCCACATGAAAAGGAGGAAGAGGAGGAGTGGAACATTGTGACACCCAAAGGAGGTCTCCTTGCAACCTCATTTACAATTACCAATCTGAAAGAGAATCAGGAGTATAAGATTAATATATCTGCAATCAACAGTGAAGGAATTGGAGATGCAGCATCTGTACCTGGAAACCCCAAGGCAGAAGACAGACTCCTCCCACCTGAGATTGACTTGGATGCTGAGCTCCGCAAAATTGTTAGTCTTAGAGCTTGCTGCTCTCTTAGATTGTTTGTGCCCATTAGAGGAAGACCAGCTCCTCAGACTAAATGGACCAAAGATGATGGGGAGCCTATAGAGAGAGCAACCATTGACAGCACAACTTCATACACATTGCTTGTCATTGAAAATGTCAATAGATTCGACAGCGGTAAATATAATCTTACTGTGGAAAACAGCTCTGGCTCTAAAACTGTTACAGTTCAGGTCCGGGTTCTTGACACACCAAGTGCTCCAAAAAATCTTAAAATTACTTCTGTCACAAATCAAGCTGTAACTTTAACATGGGACCCACCAGTAAACGATGGAGGAGTCAAGGTCAAGAACTATATTGTTGAAAAACGCGAGTCAACAAGGAAAGCTTATGCCACAGTTAATGCTAACTGCCATAACACCACCTTCACCGTTGACCAGCTTCTAGAGGGATGCAACTATTACTTTAGAGTTTTGGCTGAAAATGAATATGGCATTGGCTTGCCCATTGAGACAGTTGAAGCAGTTAAAGTGTCAGAGAAACCACAACCTCCTGGCAAAATCACTCTGAAGGATGTTACCAAAAACAGTGTCACGCTGTCCTGGGAGAAGCCAGAGCACGATGGTGGCAGCAGAGTGGGCTGTTATGTTGTTGAGATTCAGCCTAAGGGTGTTGACAAGTGGACCCAAGCTGTGATTGTGAAGGACACAGAAGCCACTATCAGTGGACTAAATGCAGGGGAAGAGTACATGTTCCGTGTAGCAGCAAAGAATGAGAAGGGAACAAGTGATCCTCGTCAAATCGGCGTCCCTGTCATAGTAAAAGATCTTGTGATTGCACCAGTTGCTAAAATGTTGTTCAACACATTCAGTGTGTTGGCAGGGGAAGATTTGACAGTAGACGTTCTGTATGTAGCACGTCCCAAAGCAGCTGTCTCCTGGGTGAAAGATGGCCAGCCTCTGAAGAGGACTACCAGAGTCAACTTTGATGCAACAGACACAATGTTGAACCTCAACATTAAAGAGGCTACCAAAGAGGATGTTGGACATTATATTGTCACTCTCACCAATACAGCAGGAGAGACAACAGTAAATATTGGTATTGTTGTTCTGGATAAACCCGGCCAGCCCAGAGGTCCTGTCAAAGTTGAGGAGGTGACTTCTGATAGTGTAACAATCTCATGGAACCCACCAGAGTATGATGGCGGCTGCACAATCAAAAACTACATTGTGGAAAAGAGAGACACATCCACAACTAATTGGATGGTTGTATCTCCCAACCTTGCAAGGACCAAAATTAAGGCAGGCAGGTTAAAGACTGGCTCTGAGTATCAGTTTAGGATTACAGCAGAAAACAGATATGGGAAAGGTCCAGTTCTTCTTTCAGAGTGTATTGTTGCTCAATACCCATACAAGCTCCCTGGACCTCCGGGAACACCAAATATTGCAGCCTGCACCAGAGATAGCATGGTTGTCGCATGGAATGAACCTGTCAATGATGGTGGAAGTGCAATCTTGGGCTACCATCTTGAACGCAAAGAGAGAAACAGCATCTTATGGGTCAAACTAAACAAGTCAATCATTACTGATCAAACCTTCAAAACCACAGGTCTGGAACCAGGAATGGAGTACGAATACAGAGTTTATGCAGAAAACATTGTTGGAATTGGCAAAGTGAGCAAAACATCTGAGGGACATATTGCAAGAGACCCGTGTGATCCTCCTGGCACCCCAGAGGCCAGAACAATTACCAAAGACTCTGTGACCATTGTTTGGACCAAGCCTGAGTATGATGGTGGGGCGAAGGTTACAGGCTACATTGTGGAAAAGAAGGAGCTTCCTGAGGGTCGCTGGATGAAAGCCAATTTCACTAATGTTATTGAAACAGAGTATGTTGCTACTGGACTTGTGCAGGAAAACCAGTATGAGTTCCGTGTCATTGCCAGAAATGCTGCTGGTGTTTTCAGTCTCCCTTCATACAGCACTGGTCCGATAACTGCCAGGGATGAGATTGAACCTCCACGCATCAGCATTGACCCTGAGTACACAAAGACTATTGTAGTTAATGCTGGAGACAACTTTAAAATCGATGCAGATGTTCATGGCAAACCGTTGCCCTCTATCCACTGGATGAAGGGAGAGCAGGAACTGGGAAACACTATTCATAGAGAAATTAAAAACACATCCACCAAAGCCTTTATATCTGTGAAAGAAGCCAAACTCTCTGATGGAGGCCAATATACTCTTCTGCTGAAAAACCCAGGAGGAGAGAAGGCTGTACAGATTAATGTGGTTGTCTTAGATAAACCTGGGGAACCACAAGGACCTCTTGTTGTTACAGGAATTACCAAAGTCCACTGCTGCCTTGCCTGGAAGCCTCCACTTCAAGATGGCGGCAGCAAAATCTCTCACTACATTGTTGAGAGGAGAGAGACAAGCAGACTTGTCTGGACTGTTATTGACCAAAAAGTAGAGAGCATTTGTCTTAAGGCTACTAAGCTCCTAGAAGGAGATGAGTATATCTTTAGAGTCTATGCTGTCAACCAGTTTGGAGTGAGTGCACCACTTGAGTCTGCCCCAGTACTGATCAAGGATCCATATGTAAAACCAGGGTCACCCAAGAACTTAGACGTTTCTGATGTTAAAAAAGATTCTATGCTGCTCAGCTGGGAAGCACCTTCTGAAGATGGAGGCAGTCCCATAACTGGTTATATCATTGAGAAACATGACAAAGAGGGAGTAAGATGGATAAGATGCAACAGACAAACAGTCACTGGTTTGACTTTCAAAGTTACTGGACTTATGGAAAGTCACGTTTATGAGTTCAGAGTTGCAGCTGAGAATGCTGTAGGTGTTGGTGAGCCAAGCACTCCAAGTATATTATACAAAGCCCTTGATCCTGTCTTCCGACCTGGCCCACCACACAATCCCAGAGTCACGGACACAACAAAGTCATCAGCACTCCTGTCATGGGGCAAGCCTGCATGTGATGGAGGCTGTGAGATTCAGGGATATATTGTTGAGTGCTGTACTGCTATTGAGCCAGCAGGAGAAGCTGAAGCCACAGATGTACCTGCTGAAGAATGGAAAATGTGCACACCTCCAACTGGAGTAAAGACAACCAAATTCGAAGTTGGAAATCTGAAGGAAAACCAGGCATACAAGTTTAGAGTTTATGCTATCAACAAGGTAGGAGCTGGTGAACATGCTGATGTCTCTGGAGCTATTGTGGTGCAGGACAGGAAGGAAGAGCCAGACCTTGACATCGACCCAGAACTTAGAAATATTGTGACCATCAAAGCCGGCGCTTCCCTAAGACTGTTTATTCCCATTAAAGGAAGACCCACTCCCACTATCAAGTGGGACAAGGATGAAGCTGCTCTTAAAGAGACTGCTCAGGTTGAGATAACCAGCAGTTATACGTCCCTTGTTATTGATAAAATGAGCAGAAATGACAGTGGAAAATACACAATTACTGCAGAGAACTCAAGTGGAACCAAATCTGCATTTGTTGTTGTTCATGTACTTGATACACCAAGCACTCCTGTTAATCTTAAGGTGCAAGAAATTACAAATCAGTCGGTCACACTGGCATGGGAACCTCCGCTGTTGGACGGTGGATCCAAGATCAAGAACTACATTATTGAAAAAAGAGAAAGTACACGCAAAACATATGCAGCTGTCGTAACTAATTGTCATGCTCTTTCATGTAAGATTGAACCACTTCAGGAGGGTTGTAGCTACTACTTCAGAGTCCTGGCTGAGAATGCTTATGGTGTTGGCCTGCCTGCTGCAACAATGGACCCTCTTAAGGTGTCAGAGGTACCCCAGTCTCCCAGAACTCTGATTGTGACAGATCAGACAAAAACAAGCATTTCTCTGGCTTGGGAAAGACCAGAGTATGATGGTGGTAGCAGAGTTGTGCAGTATCTGCTTGAGGTGCAGTTGAAGGGCCAGGACAAATGGTCTGCTGTAAACACATTTAAGACCATGGAGACTACAGTATCCAATCTGAACCCAGGGCAGGAATATCTGTTCAGAGTTACAGCTATCAACGATAAGGGAAAGAGTGACCCCAAAGTTCTTGCTGGTCCAGTGATGACTAAGGACTTGGTATTTGAGCCGGATATCCGTCCAGCATTTAGCAGCTACAGTGTCCATGTGGGCAAAGACATGAGCATTGATATTCCTATTTTTGGACGCCCTAAACCAACAGTCGCATGGACTAAAGATGGCGCTCCTTTGAAGTTCACCACTAGAGTCAATATCCACAATACAGCAACACATACAACACTAAGCATTAAGGAAGCAGCTATTGATGATGGTGGCATGTACAGTATAAGTGCCACAAACTCTGAAGGGAAGAAGGACACAACAGTTGAAATCATTGTACTTGACAAACCAGGCCCCCCATCTGGCCCTGTTCGATTTGATGAAATCACCACACAGAGTGTCACTATTTCATGGGACCCACCAAAACATATTGGTGGGTGCCAAATTTCAAACTATATTGTTCAAAAGAGAGATTCTACCTCAACAACATGGGAGAACGTGAGCAGCAACTATGCAAGAACAACTATTAAAGTTATTAGACTGAAGACTGGAGCTGAGTACCAGTTTAGGATCATTGCCCAAAACCGCTATGGAAAGAGCCAAGGTCTGGACTCATCAACTGTAACTGCTCAGTATCCCTACAGGGAGCCAGGCCCACCAGGCACACCCTTCATCTCTTCTCTCTCCAGAGACCACCAGATTGTTGAGTGGCATGAGCCTATCACAGATGGAGGAAGTCCTGTTCTTGGCTACCATCTTGAAAGGAAGGAGAGAAACAGTATTCTGTGGGTCAAAATCAACAAGACACTTATCCATGGAACAAGTCTGAAGAGTCACCCCTTGGAAGAGGGTATTGAGTATGAATACAGAGTTTATGCTGAAAATATCGTTGGCATTGGCAGAAGCAGCAAGGTCTCTGAGGGCTGTGTTGCACGTGATCCATGTGATCCACCTGGCACCCCAGAAGCCACCCATGTGACAAAAGATTGCATTGTTATTCAGTGGACAAAATCAGAGTATGATGGAGGCAGTAACATCACTGGCTATATAATAGAAAAGCGTGACCTGCCAGAAGGCAGGTGGGTACGAGCAAACTTCACGAATGTGATCGAAACCCAATTTACGGTTACTGGACTGACTGAAAATGCACAGTATGACTTTAGAGTCTTTGCTAAAAATGCTGTTGGCACAGTCAGCAAGCCATCATACAATAGTGGACCCATCACTGCAAGTGATAAGGTGGAAGCACCCAAATTTTCTATTGACCCTGCATTCACCAAGACTATTATCGTCCATGCTGGAGAGACATTCAAGTTAGATGCAGATGTTCATGGCAAACCACTGCCTACAATCCAGTGGTTCAAGGATGAAAAACCAATCGAGAATACACTACGACTAGAAATCAGAAACACAGAAAGCCATGCATTGATTGTCATTAAGGACTCCATTAGAATTGACGGAGGAACTTACACCCTCCTTCTGACCAATGAGGCCGGCAGTGAAACTGTTCCATTCAAGGTTGTGGTTTTGGATAGACCTAGCCCATGTGAAGGACCCCTTAACATCACTGGAGTGTCTGAAGATAGATGCACACTGACATGGCAGGCACCTCTACATGATGGAGGCAGTCCAATTACGCATTACATCATTGAGAGACGAGAGACCAGTCGTCTAGCATGGACTGTTGTTTCTGCCAGCTGTAATACCTTATGGTACAAAGTTGCCAAATTACTGGAGGGCAATGAGTACATGTTCCGAGTGATAGCAGTTAACAGTCATGGCATCAGTGATTCATTAGAGTCTGCTGCAGTGATTATGAGGAACCCATTTGTTCCACCTGGTTCACCTCACGTTGAAGATGTATCCAACATTGCCCATGATGGCATGACTATTACTTGGATGGCCCCTGAGACTGATGGTGGCAGCGAGATTACTAACTACATAATTGAAAAGAAGGACAGAGCTGGAATTAAATGGACTAGATGCAACAGACACAAAGTCACTGATTTATCATACAGAGTGACAGGCCTCACCACTGGCCATGAATATGAGTTCAGAGTAACTGCTGAGAACATAGTTGGAGTAGGAGAGCCGAGTCTTCCCAGTTCGTATTACAAGGCTTGTGATCCTAAATACAAACCTGGTGCCCCAGCATATGTGAATGTGATTGACTCTACAAAGACATCCATTACAACATCATGGGGCAAACCGCTGTCTGATGGGGGCAGTGCCATTCAGGGATACATTGTTGAAATTTGCAAGGCTGAAGAGGAAGAATGGACCATGGTCACCCCCTCTACTGGCCTGCGTGTCAACAAATATGAAATTCCTAAACTTACAGAGGGCCAGGAATACAAAATACAAGTATGTGCTTTGAACAAAATGGGAGTTGGAGAACCAGCTACTCTTTCTGGAACAGCTAAGCCAGAAGAAAGAGTGGACCCACCTCATATCCATCTTGACTCAGAGCTGAGAAAGGGAATTATTGTGAAAGCCGGAGGATCTGTAAGAATTCATATACCCTTCAAGGGCAGGCCCACACCAGAGATTAAATGGACAAAGGATGAAGGAGATCTTTCTGAAAAGGCTGTGGTGGAGAAAGCCCTCACCTTCACACAACTGTCTATTGACTCATGTGACAGGAGTGACTCAGGAAAATACACACTGAATCTAACTAATAGCAGTGGCTCTGTGTCAGAGTTTGTTTCGGTTAAGGTTCTTGATACACCGGGAGCCCCACAGAACCTTGTGGTTAAAGATATCAAAAAGGACTCTGTCATTCTTGTATGGGATGCCCCACTTATTGATGGAGGCTCAAAAATCAAGAACTATGTGATTGATAAGCGCGAATCAATCAGGAAAGCATATGCAAATGTGTCCACTAAATGCTCCAAGACTGAATTCAAAGTTGAAAACTTAATTGAAGGAGCAATGTACTACTTCAGAGTCATGGCAGAGAACGAATATGGAATTGGCCAGGCTGTAGAAACCAAAACGGCTTCCAAGGCCTCTGAGGTACCATTGCCTGTTGGAAAGGTGTTTCTTACTGATGTCACCAAAACCAGTGCTTCATTGTCCTGGGAGAAACCTGAGCATGATGGAGGCAGTAGGATTGGTGGCTATTTAATTGAGATGCAACCAAAGGGCACAGATAAATGGGGAGTTGCAACAAACACAAAGACATGTGAGGGAACTGTAACAGGCCTTACAGCAGGAACAGAATATCTTTTCCGAATTATTGCTTACAATGAGAAAGGAAAGAGTGAGCCAAAGGCACTTGCAGCACCAGTGATTGCTAGTGACATGACCATGGAGCCAAGCATACAAATGCAATTTAACACGTACAGTGTGTTAGCTGGAAAAGATCTTAAACTGGAGTTCCTTGTCCTTGGAAGGCCCAAGCCTAAAGTTGCCTGGTCTAGGGATGGTCAGGCTTTGAAGGTGACATCCAGAGTTAATGTATTCAACACTCCATCAACGACTGGGATACAAATTACCGAAGCATGCAAAGATGACTTTGGCAAATACTCCATCACAGCAACCAATAGTGTTAGCACTATTACCGAAGACGTGACAGTTATTATCCTTGACAAGCCTGGTCCACCAAAAGGTCCAGTCAAAACTGTTGAAGTGAGCAACACCTTTGTCCATCTCTCCTGGGAGCCCCCAGAATACACTGGTGGATGTCAAGTAAAAAACTATATAGTGGAGAAGAGAGATACCACAAGCACAACATGGCAGCCAGTTGTTACACAGCTGGCTAGAACTGCTTTCAAGGTCACAAAGCTAAAGACTGGTGCAGAATACCAGTTCAGAATCATAGCTGAAAATAGGTATGGAAAGAGTGTGCCTCTTGACTCCAAGACTATTTTAGTGCAGTATCCATACAAACCACCTGGACCTCCGGGAACACCATATGTAAAATCTGCAACTAAGGATATGATGATCATTGAATGGAATGAGCCAGTCAATGATGGTGGAAGTGCAGTCATCGGTTACCATCTGGAAAGTAAAGAAAGAAGCAGCATCCTCTGGAATAAACTAAACAAGACTATGATTACAGACACTCAGTTCAAGATCTGCAATCTTGAGGAGGGTATTGGTTATGAATTCAGAGTTTATGCGGAAAATATTGTAGGCATTGGCCGCTGCAGTAAAGTATCTGAATCCTTTGTTGCTCGCGATCCATGTGATCCCCCTGGTGCTCCAGAAGCTGTATCCATTTCTAAGAATCTAATCAGGATTCAGTGGACCAAGCCTCAGTATGACGGTGGCAGTAAAATCAATGGATATATTGTAGAAAGAAAAGATCTCTCTTCCCCTGATGGGCGCTGGGTTAGAGCTAACTTCACCAACATTATTGAGACAGAATATACAGTCACTGGTCTGACAGAGAATGAGAAGTATGAATTCAGAGTTATTGCAAGAAATGTGGCAGGAGTCTTTAGTGAGCCTTCTGACAGCTCCGGACCTATTACTGCCACTGATGAAATTGAACCGCCAAGAGCCTCGATGGATCCAAAATACAAGGATGTCATTGTCATCAGTGCTGGAGAGAGTTTGACTTTTGATGCAGATATTTATGGAAAACCAATTCCTGATGTTGCCTGGCTTAAAGAGGGCAAGGAAATGGAGAAAGCCTTACGCATTGAAGTAAGAACTACACAAAAACGTGCAACTATGACCATTAAGGATGTAACCAAACTTGATGGTGGCCACTATGACCTTGTTCTGAAAAATCTTGGTGGTACAAAAGCCTTCCCCATCACTGTTAAAATCCTTGATAAACCAGGTCCACCCAATGGACCTTTGAAGGTGACTGGAGTCATGGCTGACAGGTGCATTCTTGCCTGGTCTGAGCCATCTCTGGATGGTGGAGCTAGTATCACTCACTATGTTTTGGAAAAGAGAGAGACTAGCAGGCTGTCCTGGACAGTAGCTGCACCTAATGTCAAGGGGTTGTACCAAAAAGTAACAAGTTTGCTCACAGGAAATGAATACATTTTCAGAGTGAGGGCAGTCAACAAATATGGTGCTGGTGATTATCTCGAGAGTGAACCCATCATTGCACGCAATCCTTACAAGCCACCTAGTGCTCCAGGATCTCCAGAAGCAAGTCAGATCACAAAAGAGTCCATGGTTCTGTCATGGACAACTCCAGAGCACACAGGAGGTGCTGATATTCAAGGCTACCACCTTGAGAAGCGTGACAAAGATAGTGTAAGGTGGACAAAATGCAACAGACAAAAGCTGACTGACACTCACTTCAAGGTCACCGGTCTAATGGCAGATCACTTCTATGAGTTCCGTGTTACTGCTGAAAATGAGGCTGGAATGGGAGACCTGAGTGAATTATCACTTTTCTATAGAGCATGTGATGCAACGACACCACCTGGACCTCCACATCACCCTAAGGTGACAGACTACACAAAGTCATCTGTGTCCTTGTCCTGGGGTAAACCCACCTTTGATGGTGGAGCCTACATCAAGGGATATATTGTTGAAATGAGGGAGTATACACCAGTCCCTGAGTTGACAGAGGGAAAAGAAGTAGCTCCAGTGGTAGAAGCACCTGCTGAAAAAGAATGGAACATGTGTACTCCTCCTACTGGTATCCAAGCCACCAAACTTCTCATTAAAGACCTGAAGGAGGGTGGAGAGTACCAGTTCCGTGTCTGTGCTATCAACTCTGAGGGAGTTGGGGAGGCTGCTAATGTTCATGGCGTAATCGTAACTTCTGACAGGGCAGAGGCGCCAGAGATGGAGCTAGATGCAGACCTCAGAAAAGTTGTTTCTGTTCGTGCTGGTGGAACTCTGCGCTTGTTTGTCACAATTAGAGGAAGACCTGAACCTTCTGCAAAATGGGAGAAAGTTGAAGGTTGTCTCACAGAGCGTGCTGCAATTGACACTACTAGTTCATACACCATGCTTGTCATTGACAACGTTCACCGTTTTGACAGCGGAAAATACTCATTAACACTTGAAAACAGCAGTGGTTCCAAATCTGCAGTTATTTCAGTTAGAATTTTGGACACACCAAGTGCACCACAAAACTTTTCTGTGAAGGAACTCAAGAAGGATTCAATAACTCTTGCCTGGGATGCACCACTTAATGATGGCGGAGCAAAAATCACTAATTACATTGTTGAAAAGAGAGAGTCTGTCAGGAAGGCTTATACTACTGTCACCAGCAACTGTACAGTCAACTCATTCAAGATTGAAGAGCTTCCTGAAGGTGGAATTTTCTATTTCCGAGTTTCTGCTGTCAATGCATATGGCCAAGGAGTGTCAGCTGAAACCAAAGAAATCAAAATTATCGAGGTACCTCTGCCACCAAACAAAGTAACACTTGTTGACGTGACAAAGACAAGTGTATCACTTGCCTGGGAGAAACCTACTCATGATGGTGGAAGCAAAGTAGGGTGCTACAATGTTGAATTCAAGCCTAAGAGTGGTGACAAATGGGGCACAGCATGCACAGTCAAAGTTCCAGAAGCAACTGTTTCTAATCTGACTCCCAATGAAGCATATTTATTCAGAATTGTTGCTATCAACGAAAAGGGAAAGAGTGAGCCAAAGGATCTTGGGTTGCCTGTGGTTGCTAAAGATGTTGCAATAGAACCATCAATAAATTTGCTGTTTAACACATATAGTGTGAAGGTGAAGGGTGACCTCACTATTGAAGTTCCTGTAAGCGGTAGGCCAAAACCTGTTGTGTCCTGGAAGAAGGATGGCCTTCCTTTGAAGCAAACAACATCAGTGACCGTCATAAATACTGCCACTTCATCCAAAATCATCATAAAAGAAGCTAATAGAGAGCATGTTGGCAAGTATGAAGTAACTTTGGCCAACACTGCAGGAACTGTAACAACTGATATTGGAGTTGTTGTCCTGGACAAGCCTGGTCCACCAAAAGGAATTAAGGTGGACGCTGTGACCTCAGACAGCATTACACTTTCTTGGTCTCCACCAGAATACGATGGTGGATGCTCCATCAGCAACTACATTGTAGAGAAGAGAGACACAAATACACAGGAGTGGCAGATGGCAGCCAGTAATGTTCCTAGAACATCTTTCAAAGCAGGTCGCCTGACACATGGAGCAGAGTACCAATTCCGCATCTATGCAGTTAACCGTTATGGAAAGAGCACATGCCTTGACTCACCTGGAATTACTGCTCAGTATAACTTCAAACAACCTGGACCTCCATCTACACCTATTGTTAAACTGGCCACCAAGTCATACATGTTGGTGACCTGGAACGAGCCAGTCAGTGATGGTGGTAGTCCTGTTCTGGGCTATCACCTGGAGAGAAAGGAACGTTCTAGTATTCTTTGGACAAAGATGAACAGAGGAATGATTAAAGATACAGAGTTCAAAGTAACTGGTGTTGAAGCAGGATTGTTGTACGAATATCGCATCTATGCTGAAAATATTGCTGGTATTGGTAAATGTAGTAAGGCCTGTGAACCCGTTGCAGCCAGAGATCCATGTGATCCTCCAGGCACACCTGTGGTCACTGCTATTACAAGAACATCTGTTTCCTTATCTTGGGATAAACCAGAGTATGATGGTGGATCCAAGGTTTCTGGTTACAGTATTGAACGAAGGGACCTTCCTGAAGGACGATGGACAAGATGTAACTTCACCAATGTGCCTGAGACCCACTACGATGTGACGGGCCTTACAGAGAACAGCCAGTATGATTTCCGCATCATTGCAAAGAATGCAGCTGGACAGTTCAGTATACCATCAGACAACACAGGGCCTATCACCGTTAAAGATGATGTAGATCCTCCACGCATCATGATGGATGTCAAGTTTAAAGAGACTGTGTTTGTGAAAGCAGGAGAAACTATAAAAATGTATGCTGACCTTGCTGGACGTCCTGCCCCTGTCATCTGCTGGACCAAGGATGGCAAAGAGATTGAGCTGAGAGCTAGGATCCAGATTGTTTCAACAGATAAAAACACCTGCGTCATCATAAAAGAATGCAACAGAAGAGATTCTGGACAGTATGTCCTAACTCTACAGAATATTGCAGGGACAGTAACTATGCCAATAAACTGTGTGATTCTAGATAGACCTGGACCTTCAGCCGGCCCGCTTCAGATCACTGGTCTCACAGCTGAGGAATGCACTCTGTCATGGGGTCGTCCTCAGGAAACTGGTGGCTCTAACATCACACATTATGTTGTTGAGAAGCGTGAGACCAGTCGATTGGCGTGGACGTTAGTTAAGGGAGATGTTACAAAGACCTACTTCAAAGTCACAGGTCTGCTCAAGGGCAATGAGTACATCTTCAGGGTTGTGGCTGTCAACAAGTTTGGACATGGCGAGGCCCTGGAAAGTGAGACCATAAAAGTTACTGATCCATACACACTACCAACTGCTCCAGCTGGTGTGGATGTGACTTCAATAACTGGAGATTCAATGACCCTCACCTGGTGTAAGCCCGCTAATGACGGAGGCAGTCCCATAGCTGGATATGTGATTGAACGTCGTGAGAAGACAGGCATGCGCTGGGTCAGAGTGAACAGACAATTAGTTGTTGAGTGTACTACTGTAGTGACAAAACTTCGCAAGGGTTGTGAGTATGACTTCAGAGTCTATGCTGAAAGTGCTGCTGGTGTGAGTCCTCCTAGTGAAACATCGGCAACATTCAGAGCACTAGATCCTCATGTTGTTCCTTCTCACCCAACCAAACCAAAGATTGTGAATTCCACAAAGGAGAGTGTGTCCATTGCTTGGAAGCCACCAACAGCTGATGGTGGTGCACCCATTGTTGGATATAGTGTGGAATACAGGGAATTTATCCCTAAACAAGTGCCAGAGGTTGAAGAAGAAGAGGAATATGAGGAGGAAGAAGAACCAGAGTCACCTGAAGAACTAGCAAGATGGGTTGAGGCAATCCCACTTACCAAGAGCTTGGAATTCACTGTCACTGGATTAAAAACAAATGCAGAATATGAATTCTGTGTAAAGGCAATAAACAAAGTTGGAAGCAGCATACGTAGCAAATATTCAGATCCAGCTGCAGCAAAGGACAGAAGTGCAGAGCCGTCATTTGATGTTGACATTGAGATGCGTAAGGTACTTATTGTAAAACATGGGACATCGTTTACTCTTAATGTGCCATTCAAAGGAAAACCTGTTCCAATTCCCGAATGGACCAAGGAAGGTGTTGATCTAAGAGTCAGAGGAACCATTGAGGCAACAGATTGCAACACTTCACTAACTATTGAGAGTTCCACCAGAAATGACTCTGGAGAGTACTGTGTCACTATTGAATCACCATTAGGAAAAGCAACACTGCCCATGGTAGTAAAAGTACTAGACTCCCCTGGACCACCAGTCAATGTTAAAGTTTCTGCTGTCACCAAAGATTCTGCCACTCTTACGTGGGAGGCTCCAGAGAACGATGGTGGTGACGCAGTAAAAGCCTACCATGTTGAAAAACGGGAAGCAAGTAAAAAGGCCTGGGTCTCTGTGACCAGCAACTGTCACACTCTGACTTACAAGGTGGAAGACTTGCAGGAAGGAGCAGTCTACTATTTCAGAGTAATTGCAGAAAACGAGCATGGAGTGGGCGTACCTCAAGAGGCAAAGACAGGAACAAAGATTACAGGTAACATACTAACTGAGTGACTCGTGCTAGCTGTAAAGCTGGTTTTGTTCAGTGACACTTAACAGTTTTCCATTTGTCTTTCAGAGGTACCAAGTTCACCTGTGAAGCTTGGAGTAGCAAATGTTACCAAAGACTGTGTTACAATTGCCTGGACAAGACCAGAATATGATGGTGGAAGCAGAGTGACTGGTTACCTCATTGATGCCCTGGAGAAGGGGCAGACCAAATGGGTCAAGTGTGCCACTGTCAGGACCTTGACTCACACCATAAAGAGCCTGAGAGAAGGCGCTGAGTACTTCTTCAGGGTCCGTGCTGAGAACCATGCTGGACTCAGTGAACCCAAGGAGATGATTGTTCCTGTTATTGTCAAAGAGATACAAGGTATTTCTAGTTTTACAACTAAACTGTAATAGTAGCAAACCATATTCAATGTGAATGTTGTTTTAATGTGTACTTTTAAAATGATTGTAACAGAGTTTTTAAGAAGCAATGTATGTTTTGAGGCTAATTGAGGCATTAGCTATACAGTGTATTGTTTTATACTTCATAGTCTTGTTCTAATTTTTCAACAGAGGCTCCTGAGTTTGACATGAAGAACTACCCCAAGAATACAGTTTATGTGAAAGCAGGATCTGATCTGACCTTTGAGATTCCTCTCACGGGCAAGCCCACCCCCAAAGTAACTATGTCCAAAAATAATGTTGTCATCAAGGGATCCAAAAGGCTTCTGACAGAAGTCACTCCAGACAGTTTAATCATCACCCTAAATGAAAGCATTTCAAGTGACGCTGGCAAGTATGAAATCACTGCCTCAAACGCAGGGGGTACAACCAAGATCTTCATCGTCATGATCGTAATGGACAGACCTGGACCGCCTGTTGGTCCAGTTCAGATCGGAGAGGTTGGAGAGACCACAGTGTGTCTAAAATGGGATCCTCCAGAATATGACGGTGGCAGTCCTGTTACCAATTACATTGTTCAGAAACGTGAAACCAGCACTCCAGCCTGGGTAGAGGTGTCCACTAGCATAGCAAGAAGTGCTATAAAGGTGGCTAAGCTTACCAAAGGAGAGGAGTACCAGTTCAGAATCAAGGCTCAGAATCGTTATGGCGTTAGCAACCACATTGACAGCAAACCAGTCATGATTAAGCTTCCTTACAGTAAGTCATCAGCTATGTTTCATAATGTTCCTCCTGTCAACATTTCTTTGTTGTGACGTTTGCTATAACTGATCAGTCCTAACTACATCAGAATGAATATTGTCTGTTTTTAGCTATCCCTGGACCTCCATCCACACCATGGGTCGGCTACATCTCCAGAGAGAGTCTGACAGTATGCTGGAATGAGCCAGTGAATGATGGTGGAAGTGCTGTGATTGGATACCACCTCCAGATGAAAGAGAGGAGCAGCATCCTCTGGCAGAAGGTCAATAAAACGGCCATCCCAGGAAACCAGTGGCGTGTCACCAACATCTGCCCTGGCCTCATTTATGAATTTAAGGTGGCAGCTGAAAATGTTGCTGGTATTGGAAAGTTGAGCAAGACTTCTGAGGAGGTGCTTGCTATTGATGCCTGTGGTAAGTTCTCCAGTTCTTCAGACAGGAAGTGCTGTATATGTGCATTTTCTTTTTAATGTCGGACTCAAGACATCAATACTTTGTTTTTCGTTTGAGTAAACATAAAGTCAATAAAATTGGAGGTTTTAGTTTTTCCAAATAGTTTAATTTCACGTTTCTCCAGAAAAAATGGTTTTTTTGGCTGTTCTGTTTTTAGAAGAATTTATATTTTACAAGGTCTTTTTTTTAAACAAAACCTTTTTGAATTGATTTGAATCTTTCCCTCATTGTTACAGAACCTCCAGCAAACGTTCGTATTACGGAAGTCACCAAGAACTCCGTCAGCCTGGCCTGGCAGCGGCCTCCGTATGATGGAGGCAGCAAGATAACTGGCTACAGCGTGGAGAGGAGAGAAGCTGCCAGTGGCAGATGGGTGAAGGCTAACTTTTCTAACGTCATTGAGCTGGGTTTCACTGTCTCTGGACTCAGCCAGGATGAATCCTATGAATTCAGAGTGTACGCTAAGAATGCTGTTGGGTCAGTCAGCGGCCCATCTCTCATTGCTGGCCCAGTGACCTGTGTGGATGCATGCGGTAAGCCACTGAGGTTTTGTCAGTAAATTCATGTCTGTTTGAAGTATTTATGAATGTGTTTTGAAAAGTAAACTCTTGTGTCCCACAGGTGCCCCAGCCATTGATCTTCCTCCTGAGTATCTTGACGTGGTTCAGTACAAGGCCGGTGCTTCGGTTAAGCTCAGAGTAGGACTCATTGCCAAGCCGCTGCCAACTATTGAGTGGCTCAAGGATGGAAAGGAGCTGGTAACATCTTCCACGCTGTGTGTTGAAAGTACAACAGACTCCTCTGCTATTCTCATCAAGGACGCGACTCGCTTTGACACAGGCTCTTATGAGGTCAAAATTAGGAATGTTCTGGGATCAGCATCTGCAACAATCAGGATTGAAATACTTGGTGCGTAGAATATTCCATAAGTGGAGATCATTTATAAAAATGCCTTATAGAGATGAATTCTAGTACCTTTTGATGTTTATATTCTCTTTTCCCCTCTCCTCAGATAAACCTGGACCTCCAGTGGGCCTCATTAATTTTAACTCCATTACAGCGGACAGGATCGTCTTCAGCTGGGAACCTGTGCCTGAGTCTGACCAGGGAGGTTCTAAAGTAACCCACTATATTGTTGAGAGGCGTGAAACCAGCAGAGTGGTCTGGTCAATGGTTTCGGATAAGCACGAGCAAACACACATCGCTGTTGGAAAGCTGGTGCGTGGAAATGAATACGTGTTCCGAGTCATGGGCGTTAACAAGTTTGGAATTGGAGAACCACTCGAGTCTGAGCCCGTCATTGCTAAGAATGCCTTTGGTAAGTTCTGTGCTGTAGAGTAACACCGTTCTTCATTCTGATTTTTAATTAGGAACATTTTATCAAATTGATTGCCATTGAACAAGCCTGTTGTCATTTTCTTAAGTGACTCCTGGTCAGCCTCACACTCCTGAAGTGAACACCATCACCAAGTCCACCATGTTGGTGGAATGGGATAAACCCGGTGTGGATGGCGGCAGCCCTGTCACTGGCTACTACCTGGAGAGACGTGATAAAAAGAGCTTGCGTTGGATCCGAGTTTATAAAGACCCTGTCACTGATACAAAACAGATGGTTTACCACCTGACAGAAGGAAACGAGTACCAGTATCGTCTCTGTGCAATTAACAAAGCTGGCGAGGGGCCGTTCTCTGACGTGTCAGACTTCTACAAGGCTGCTGACCCAGTTGGTACGTCATCCAACTTTGAAGGATAAAAAAGATCAATTCTAAGGTACAGCTCCATCTAACTAATGGCATGTTTTTGCAGATCCACCAGATGAGCCTTGCAAATTGAAGGTTGTGGACTCGACCAAGACATCCATCACTTTGGGTTGGTCTAAACCAGAATGGGATGGTGGTAGTGAGGTCACCAGCTATATGGTGGAGAAGCTGGTTGAAGGAGAGAAAGATTGGGCCGTGACTACTTCCAAAGGAGAGGTCAAGACAACAGAGTACACAGTTCATGATCTAAAACCAGATGTAAACTACTTCTTTAGAGTTTCTGCCGTAAATTGTGCTGGCCGTGGAGCGCCTTTGGAGATGAGTGATCCTGTGCAGGCCAAAGACATTCTAGGTAATCTACTGTAAATGTGTTGAGTTCACACTGTGTTTTATCATCCGTGTGGTTATAAATGGTGCTCACACTGTATCTTTGTGTTGTTCACAGAGGAGGCTCAGATCGACTCAGACGTTGCCATGAGAACTCACTACATTGTGAAAGCTGGCAAAGACGTGGAACTGACCGTTCCTTTGAAGGGCAGACCTGCTCCTACTGCTTCCTGGAGCAAAGGAGAAGAATGCATAGATAGAAATCCCAAATATGAGTTCCACCACTCTGACACAACCACGGTGCTTGTTATGCGTGAAGTGACCAGGCTTGATACTGGAAAGTACACAGTCAAGATAGAGAATGGCGTGGGAGAGCCTAAGGTGCTGACTCTGTCAGTGAAGGTCCAGGATACCCCAGCTCACTGCAGGAACCTGGTTCTGAAGAATGTGACTCGAGGAAAGGTCACTCTCTGCTGGGAGCCTCCACTCCTGGACGGTGGTGCTGAAATCACAAACTACATTGTGGAGAAGAGGGACTCTGCTAAGAGATCCTACTCTGCAGTGACAAACAAATGCACAGATACAACATACACTATTGAAGACCTCTCAGAGAAGACATCCTTTTTCTTCCGCGTTTTAGCTGAGAACGAGAATGGAATTGGTGATCCGTGTGAAACAGTAGAGCCTGTGAAGGCCACGGAAACTCCAGGACCAGTCAAGGACATTTCAATGAAAGATTCATCAAAGACTTCTATTACTCTTCAGTGGCTGAAGCCTGATTATGATGGAGGCAGCATAATTTCTGATTACATCGTTGAGAAGAAGCTCAAGAATGAGGAATGGTCATTGGGAGGAGTCAGTAGGCAGTGTGAGTTTGAGGTCAAGAAACTCAAGGAGCACACTGAAGTGTTCTTTAGAGTTGCAGCCAGGAATGAGAAGGGACAAGGTGACTTTGTTGAGACTGGCCCTATAAAGGTCATCGACTATATTATCACTCCTGAGGCAGACCTTAGAGAGTACCCAGATGGTAGGATCAGTGTTCGCTTGGGTCATAATGTCCATATTGAGCTGCCATACAGGGGCAAGCCCAGACCTTCCGTTCTGTGGTTAAAGGACAGCCTTCCTCTGAAGGAGAGTGACCAAGTGCGCTTTAAGACAACAGAAAACAAAGCCACTCTTATGATTAAGAATGTGAAAAAGGAGAATGAGGGTAAATACACCCTGACTCTTGACAATAAGGTAAACAGGAAGTCCTTCCACGTACATGTCATTACTCTTGGACCGCCCTCAAAACCAACTGGACCCATCCGTTTGGATGAAGTGAGGGCTGAGAACATCATGATCTCCTGGGATGAACCTAATGATGATGGTGGTGGAGATATCAGCTGCTATACTGTGGAGAAACGCGATACATCCAAGTCTGACTGGAAGATGGCCTGCTCTAGTGTAGAGGGTACACAGTTCAGGGTCTCCAACTTGATTAAGGGCGTCCAATACCAGTTCAGAGTCTGTGCTGAAAATCGATATGGTGTCAGTGAACCTCTGATCTCACAGATGGTCATCGCCAAACACCAATTCAGGCCTCCAGGCCCACCAGGCAAGCCTGTTGTATACAATGTCACCAACGATGGCATGACCATCCAATGGGAAAAACCCATCTATGATGGTGGAACCCCCATCCAGGGATACCACGTGGAAAAGAAGGAAAAGAATAGCATCATGTGGCAAAAAGTGAACACCATACTGATCAAAGAAACTGATTACAGGATCCTGGAGCTTATTGAAGGCCTTGAGTATTCCTTCAGAGTCTACGCTCAGAATGACTCTGGCTTTAGTCGAATGAGCGATGAGAGCAAGTCAACAATGGCTGTCAGTCCAGTTGGTGAGTATTGGTTTGGAAAACTTTGTTGGACTGTTTTCTTTGTAACCCTACAAACATCTTCCATTCTGCAGGGTGTGCTTATCACGTCTGCTTCAAATATCTAACCAAAATGTCACGATTTCAGATCCTCCTGGCCAACCTGACTACATTGATGTAACCAGTGACTCAGTGACACTAAAATGGGATGCACCTAAACGTGATGGCGGTAGTAAGATTACCAGCTACAGCATTGAGAAAAGACAAGGACACGGTCGCTGGTTCAAGGCCAATCTGACCGATGTACACGACTGTCAGCACGCCGTCACAGGATTGGCAACTAATGAACGCTACGAGTTCAGAGTTACTGCTAGAAATGCCATTGGTGTTGTTAGCCCCCCGTCCAACTCCTCTGGCCTAATTGTAGTCAGAAGTGAAAATGGTAAGAATCAACATAAACGACAAGTTACTATTTTAAACCTCAGAAAGAAGTTTCTTCTTCACTGTTTTTTAGGAAAATACGCTTTGTTGTATTGTTTACTGTGAACCAACACTCTTTTTCTTAAAACAGCTCCACCACATATTGAGTTTGGGCCAGAGTACTTTGAAGGTTTGACGATGAAGGCAGGAGACAACATCAGGCTGAAGGTGATCATCACAGGACGCCCAGCCCCCAAGGTTGTCTGGTACAGAGATGGTGTGGAGCTCACCAAGAAGATGATGGATATTGTCACTGTTCCTGGATCCAGTACCTTGTTTGTCAGAGATGCTGATCGTACCCATCGTGGCCTCTACACTGTAGAAGCTACCAACGGATCAGGAAGCAAGAAGGAGAGCCTCCTAGTCCAAGTTCAAGGTACACACTCTTCATCTTTATGATTTAGTTTAACACGTTATTTGTAAAGCCAACGTATTGGTGTAGAATTTGTTAATCCTAATATCCCTCCCACACATGTGATGTAGACACACCTGGAGAACCTGTAGGACCCATCACTTTCACTAACATCTCAGAAGGCAAGTGCACTCTGTCTTGGACCCAACCAGAAAATGATGGCTGCTCTGAGATTTCACACTACATTGTTGAGAAACGAGAGACTGCCAAGATCTCCTGGGCCTTAGTGACTGATGAATGTAAGCAGTGTTCGTTTAACGCTACCAAGCTCATCAAGACCAATGAGTACCAGTTTAGGGTCTCTGCAGTCAACAAGTTTGGTGTTGGCAGGCCTTTGGAATCAAGCCCCGTTATTGCACAGATGCAATACAGTAAGTGTAAAGCACATCTCTCTTTTATTTAATTACAGAATGTTCAGACTGTGACTTTGATGTTACATTTTATGAGCTGCAGTAACATTTCAAAACTGCTGTTTTTCTCCCAGCAACTCCTGATGCTCCAGGAACTCCTGATGCCACTGAAGTGACAGGAGAGAGCGTTACCCTGTCCTGGACTCCTCCAACCTCTGATGGAGGAAATCCCATTCAGTACTACGTTCTAGAGAAACGAGAAAAGAAAACTGTTCGTTTCTACAAGGTTATCACCAAAAAGCCCATCATTGAATGTGCTCACAAGGTGCTCAACCTGACGGAAGACGTGGAATATGAGTTCCGTGTCATGGCTGTAAATGATGCTGGTGTTGGTGCTCCGAGCAACATCTCCTTACCAATCAAGGCTGCTGAGCCTAAAGATATCCCATGTGCTCCATCCGTGGTCCTTGTGTCAGACTCTACAAACACATCCATTAGCTTGGAATGGACCAGGCCTGTGGATGATGGAGGCACAGACATCCTTGGCTACATTATTGAGACGGTGAAGGCAGGAGAAACTGAATGGAAGAGGGTAAATGAGGAGCTTGCAGCCGAAACACATTACACGGTGACAGGTCTGCAGACAGGAGCAGAGTACAATCTCCGTGTTTCAGCTGTCAACCATGTGGGAAGAGGTGAGGACAAAGAAATCCCAGAACCAGCTCAGGCTGTGGACAGGCTAACACCACCACAAGTGGATATCGATGCCAGCTTTAAACAGACACACATCGTCAAAGCTGGAGGCTCGGTGAGCTTGGGCGTCCACTTCAGAGGAAAACCCATTCCTGCTGCTACCTGGGTGAAGGAGGAAGGAGAGCTGAGTGTCATGTCAGAGGTCGTAACCACTGATGGTTACAGCTCTCTGAGCATTGAAAACTGCTCAAGGTACGACACAGGCAAATACACCGTTAACCTGGAGAATACCAGTGGCAACAAGGCCATTACTTTTGTGGTGAAGGTGATGGACACACCTGGACCTCCACAGGCTGTAGCTTTCAAGGAGGTCTGCAGAGGATCAGTCACACTGGTCTGGGAGCCACCTGTCAGTGATGGCGGAGCCCGAATTCATCACTATATCGTTGAGAGACGTGAAGCTAGCCGCCGGACTTGGCAGCAGTCTGGTGGCAAATGCACACAGTGCACCCTCAAGATCCAGGACCTGCTGGAAGGAGTGCCGTACTTCTTCAGAGTCTCAGCTGAAAACCAGCATGGTACGGGGGAAGCATTTGAGCTCACCGAGCCAGTCATTGCAACTGCAGAACCCGCATCTCCTAAAAGACTTGACATCCTTGATACTACAGACAACTCTGTGTCACTGGGCTGGCTTAAGCCAGAGCATGATGGCGGCAGTCGCATTCAGTGTTATGTCATTGAGGCTAGGCCAAAAGGTGGAGACAAATGGGTTGTGGTTGGGAACACGAAGAACTTCACCTACGTGGCTGAGAAGCTCAACAAGGGCGATGAGTATGACTTCCGTGTTAAGGCTAAAAATGAATCTGGCTACAGCAAGCCCAAGGAAACCCTGGCTCCTGTGCTGGTTAAAGAGCCTCACATTGAACCTGCTGCTGACCTCAGTGAGATCCCCAACCAGCTCATCACCTGCAGATCTGGCAGCACCTTCACTATTGATGTTCCTATTAGTGGTAGACCTGCTCCTAAAGTCACCTGGAAGTTGGAGGAAATGAGGCTTAAAAACTCCGACAGAGTCACCATTAAAGTCACGAAGGACAGAGTCAGTATTTCTGTCAAGGAGGCTATGAGAGGGGACGGGGGTAAATACTACCTGACTCTGGAGAACGTCACAGGAGCCAAGACATTCGCTATTGAAGTTAACGTCACAGGCAGACCCAGTCCTCCAGCTGGACCCATTGAGATCTCATCCATCACCTCTGGGTCCTGCGTTGTTAGTTGGCAGCCTCCTGAGGATGACGGTGGTACTGACATCACCAACTACATAGTGGAGAAACGTGAGTCTGGTTCCACAGCCTGGCAGCTGATCAACTCCAGCGTAAAACGTACATCTCTCCATGTCAGTCACCTGACCAAATACATGCAGTACACGTTCAGGGTGTCCGCTGAGAACAGATTCGGAGTCAGCAAACCTGCGGAGTCTGAAACTATTGTTGCAGAGCATCCTTTCTGTAAGTGTTACTCTATCAAACTCAAATTACTATTAATTATTACTTATAAACCTAAAAATAAATGATACATTTAAAGAAAGTTACCGTCTTGTAACCAGAAAAATGTATTTTTAATTCCAGCACCTCCGGGCCCGCCAACAAGACCCTCAGTTTTTAATGTCACAGCAAACACGATGACACTGAAGTGGGAGGAACCCTACCACGATGGTGGAAGCAAGGTGACAGGCTACTGGATTGAGAAGAAGGAGAGGAACAATATACTGTGGGTTAGAGAGAACAAGATCCCGTGCTTCGAGTGCTACTCCAAGGTGGAAGGCCTGACTGAAGGCCTGGAGTACCAGTTCAGGGTGTACGCCATGAACAGCGCTGGGCTCAGCAAAGCCAGCGAGGCCTCCAAGGGAGCAGTCGCTCAAAACCCAGTTGGTAAGTGTAGTGTAGCAGGGTTTTTTCTGCCAGTCGCCTGTTACGTAAACTAGTCTGATGAACATCTTTGGTTTTGTGTTTAGACCCACCGAGCAAGCCTGAGGTTACCAATATAACGAGAAGCACAGTGTCTCTGAAATGGTCCGCTCCACTGAACGATGGTGGCAGTCCCATTGTGGGCTACATCATTGAGCGTAAGCCGTACACTCTGACTGGTGAAGGTCGCTGGCTCAAGTGTAACTACACTAATGTGACCGACAACTTCTACACCGTCACTGCCCTGGGAGAGGGAGAGGCCTACGAGTTCAGGGTCATCGCCAAGAACGCCAACCAGGTCTTCAGCACACCCTCTGAATCCACGGGATCTGTACAGTGCAAGACAGACTTGGGTAAGCTTTATTTCCATGATATTTTGACATTTTCTTAGACGTAACAGTTTTCTGCTAACTCAGTTTGAGCAGCACAGTAAAGCTTGCCAAGCAGCCAGCAGGTTTTAGCAGCGTTTGTCCTGTTCCCACTCAACAGAGCCTCCCAAGGCCCAGCTGGACAGCAAGCTCCTGTCTGAAACCGTAATGGTCAGAGCTGGCTCAGACTTGGTTCTAGATGCTGCAGTGGGAGGTAGACCTGACCCTAAGTCGTTCTGGTCCAAGGGCAACAGGGAGCTGGATATGTGTGAGAAATACCATCTGCAGTACACCCCCCACCGGGCTATGGCCATCATCAAATTCTGTGACAGAGATGACACTGGAAAATATGTCCTGACTGTCAGAAACGTTAGTGGAACCAAGTCTGCAGAAGTCAACGTGAAGGTGCTGGGTGAGTGGTTCTGGTGTTTGACCACTGGATTGGTTGTAACCACAGAAAACTTTGGAGACATTTGATTGGTGCATTCGTACAGTGTGGCTCACCTGGACTACATCTCTTTTGTTCAGATACACCTGGAGTATGTGAAGGCAGCATTGAGATCAGTCGTATAACAGAGGAGTCCTGCACGCTGACCTGGAAGCCTCCTTTGGAGGATGGCGGTGATGACATCGCTCACTACATCATAGAGAGACGCGACACCAACCGACTCAACTGGGTGATCATGCAGGCTGAGTGCAAGGAAGTGACGTGTAACATCACCGGTCTGTTCAAGAACACAGAGTACTTGTTCAGAGTCCGTGGGGTCAACAAGTACGGCGCTGGTGTTTACCTGCAGTCAGCGCCGATGGTGGCCAGAAACACGTTCAGTAAGTAGAGGATGTAACGAGCTTTTAGTCAAAGGCTTTGCCTCTGGAAAAGTGCCAAATTTTAAATAACAGGACAAAAACGAGGAAGTCCTAAACCCTAAATACTTGATTGTTCTTCTCAACCAGCTGTACCCAGTTCTCCTGGAGCTCCAGAGATCCTGGTTTCAGGAAAGGACTTTGCCACCATTCAGTGGCTGAAGCCGGAGAGCGACGGTGGCAGCCCTGTGACTCATTACCTGGTGGAGAGACATGAGAGGAAGAGTGCCCGCTGGGTCAAGGTGAACAGGGATGGTGCTCATCTGGACACCATTCTGAAGGTGGCTGGTTTAACAGAAGGAAACATCTACCAGTTCAGAGTGACAGCCATCAACAAGGCTGGAGAGAGTGAGCCCAGTGAGGTCTCTCTGTATGTCGTCTGCAGAGTGCCAACAAGTAAGTGTTCAATGACCAGAATAACATTTCAGATCTCAAGAAGTGTCCTCCGCTGACAGATGAACTGATCCTTTCACGTCCTCTTCTCAGGCACGCCTTCTCCTCCTTCTATTCCCCGCATCACGGACACCCATTCTGATAGCATCAGCCTAGCCTGGTCTCGACCCGTGGAGGACGGAGGCTCTGATGTCATTGGCTACATCTTGGAGATGCAGGAAGCTGGAGCAGAGGAGTGGAAGAAGACCCACGACAAGACCCTGCGTGCTACAGAGTACGTGGCGGCTGAACTTTCTGTGGGCAAGAAGTACCGCTTCAGAGTAGCTGGTGTCAACATTAATGGTACCGGGGACTTCAGTGAGCCATGTGCTGAAACCGAACCAGTGGAGAGAATTGGTAAGTTTGATGGAACAGTGTGTTTTCATCGCCTGACAAATTCTGATTCAAGTAGCTGAATCCTGTAAACCCTAACGGTCTGATTCACTCTGACAGAACCTCCTGACTTTGAGCTCCACGACGACCTGAAGAAGACCATCTGCCTGCGCGCTGGTGGCTCCCTTCGTCTTTTTGTCAATGTCACCGGCCGTCCTGCTCCTACCATCACGTGGACCAAGCCTGGTGTTGACCTCCAGGCCAGAGGTTTCATCGAGGTCACCAGCACGGCCACCACCCTCATTATTGACAAGGTCCACCGTTACGACGCTGGTAAATACACGCTGCTGGCTGAAAACTCTGCTGGAAAACAGGAAGTCAACATTCTTGTCAAAGTCTATGGTGAGTTAGAATACACAGAAATATTACAAACAGATGTGTTTCTGAAGCATCGTGGTTTGACATCAACATGTGTCTTTTTTCTCAGATACACCTGGACCCACTGGGCCAATCAAGATCAAAGAACTGAATAAGGACTCTGCCATCATCTCCTGGGAGGCCCCAGCAGTGGACGGTGGCGCTCCTGTTAACAACTACATTATTGAGAGGCGTGAGGCGTCCATGAGAGCCTACAAAACGGTCACGTCCAAGTGCAGCAAAACATCCTACAAGATCGACGGTCTGATGGAGGGCATGCTGTACTACTTCAGAGTCCTCCCTGAAAACATTTACGGTGTGGGTGAGCCCTGTGAGACTCCAGACATCGTCCTGGTTTGCGAGGTGCCTCTTCCACCTCATAAGCTGGAGGTGATTGATGTCACCAAGAGCACCGTCACCCTGGGCTGGGAGAAGCCAGAGCACGATGGCGGCAGCAGGCTGACCGGCTACGTCATTGAAGCTTGCAAGTTTGGCACCGACAAATGGATGAAGGTGGCCACGCTGAAACTGACGGACTTTGAGCACACTATTGAGAAGCTGAATGAGAAAGAGCAGTACTTGTTTAGGGTCAAAGCCATCAACAGCCGAGGAGCCAGCGAACCCAAAGAGCTCGTTGCTGCTGTCACTGTGCAAGAACAAAGAGGTAACAGCTACAGTTCTAACATTTAGGAAAATTAACTGCTGCTTTTTTTCAAGGCTTCTGAAAACTACTCAGAGAAGACTGTTCTCTAAATCGGACCATTTAGTAAACCCTCATTTTACGTCTTTGTCTCTTTCCCTGTCAGTGATGCCTTCGGTGGATTTCTCCAACATTCCTCAGAAGGTTGTTAATGTTCTTGCTGGTAAGACCCTGGAGCTGGACCTTCCCATCATTGGCAGACCTCCTCCCGTCTGTGCTTGGTACTTTGGTGACAACAAGTTAAAGGTCAAAGATCGCGTGAAGATCAAGAGCACTGGCAAGTTCTCCAAACTGAGTGTGTCTGACACCACCATCGATGACAGCGGTGACTACATCCTGGAAGTGAAGAATGCTGTTGGAGTCATCGCCGAGGTCATAAAGGTCGTCGTTCTCTGTAAGCGGCGTTCCTTCTGTTGATTGAGTTCAGGGTGTTGCCCCACAGGCTCTAACCGTCACTTCTCTGCTCCCGCCAGCTAAACCCGACGAGCCAAAGGGACCCGTCAGGTTTGATGAGATAGATGCCACCACAGTTACCTGCAGCTGGGATCCTCCTGTGAGGGATGGCGGCGCGCCCATCAGTGGCTACGTGGTGGAGCAGCGTGACGCTCACAGACCTGGCTGGGTGCCTGTCTGTGACTCCGTTAGTCGACCAATGTTCAGATTTGTGAACCTGATTGAGGGAGATGAATATGTGTTCCGTGCAGCAGCAGTGAATCACTATGGCACCGGAGAGTTCCTGCAGTCTGAGATTGTCACCTGCAAGAGTCTAAAGAGTCAGTATTTTGGCCTCATTTCACCTGTAAAGTTAGTATTATTATACAGTCCGTATGTGGACTACAGAACAACGTTAACACATTTTGCCTCCTCCACAGACGTGCCTGGACCTCCTGGTCGTCCAATCACCTTTGACGTGTCACGTGATGGAATGACTGTGGCCTGGGAACCACCAGATGAAGATGGTGGTCTTGAGGTTTCTGGATATATCATCGAGCGCAAAGAAGTGAGAGCGGACCGATGGGTGCGTGCCAACAAGCACCCCATCACCATGACCAGATACAGGTCGACTGGACTGATTGAGGGGCTGGAGTACGAACACAGAATCACTGCCATTAACGCCAGAGGACAGAGCAAACCAAGCCTGCCGTCCAAACCGGCAGTAGCAACAGATCCTATTGGTGAGAGAAGACTTGAGCGATAATGGTCTTAGATTATTATAAGACACAAATCTGAATTAGCTCCATGTAGGGCATCAAAAGACGCTTCCAGGTTTGGAATCTCTGATGTGATAAATGTGTGTGTGCAGATCCTCCTGGTTGTCCTCAGAACCCAAGGATCACCGACACTACCAAGTCCTCAGTGTCGCTGGCTTGGAGTCCGCCCGATGAAGAAGGAGATGCCAGAGTAGACGGGTATCTGATTGAAATGCAGAAGGCGGGAACACTGGCCTGGATCAAGTGTAACACCACACCATCTCTGATCTGTGAGTACACGCTGACCAACATGACACAAGGAGAGGAGTTCAAATTCCGCGTGATGGCCTGCAATGCTGGTGGCTCTGGAGAACCGGCTGAAATACCAGGAACTGTCAAAGTTACAGAGATGCTTGGTAAGGAACCAGATGTACACATGCTCACAAATAAAGCACTCAACGTTAACACTTGTAGAGTAAAACTGAGATTTGTAAACTTCCTTTTTTCCAGAATCTCCTGACTATGACCTGGAGTTAAAATACAAAGACTTGTACGTGGTTCGTCATGGAGGAGTGGTTAGACTGTCTGTACCTATCAAAGGCAAACCTCTGCCAACCTGCAAGTGGTTGAAGGACAGCGGTGCCGTCTCCACTAATGCTATGATTGCCTCCACTGAGGATGCCAGCGAGCTGGTGATCAAAGGAGCAGAGCGAGGTGACTCGGGCCTGTACGAACTCCTGCTGGAGAATAAGGTTGGCAAGAAGAAGGCCCAAATCAAGGTCAAGGTTATCGGCCGCCCAAGTGCTCCAGAGGGACCAATGATCTTTGAAGAGGTCCAAGCCAATTCTGTCAAAGTGTCATGGAAGGCACCCACCAGCGATGGAGGCTCTGAGGTTCTCGGTTACATTGTGGAAAGACGTGAAGCAGCCAGAAATGCCTGGTACACCGTGGACTCCAGAGTAACTGACACTCAGCTGATTGTTAAGGGCCTTAAAGAAGGCACCGAGTACCACTTCAAGGTCACAGCTGAGAACTCCTTTGGTATCAGTGCATCTTTGAAATCTGAGCAGCCACTGGTACCCAAGACTCCCCTCTGTAAGTGTTACATTACATAAAGCGACTTTGAACACTATGAAAACATTTAGTTATGCTTAAAGTAACTGATCTGCTTTCAAAACCAGGTCCCCCTGAGCCTTCAGGTGCCCCACCAGAGATCATGGATGTCACCAAGAGCTCGGTGGCGCTGGCCTGGTCCAGACCCAAGGACGATGGTGGTTCAGCCATCACTGGCTATTTTATTGAGTACAAGGTGGTGTCTGCAGAGACATGGTCCCGCCATGAAACCAAGATCTCCTCCACCATGTTTACACTACATGGACTTCTCCCAGATACAGACTACCAGTTCCGTATCGTTGCTGTCAACAGCATAGGCGAGAGTGAGGCTGGTCCTGCGTCAGACCCAGTCACATGCAAAGATCCGTTTGGTAAATGTTCTGTCATTTTAATACATCTACAAGAAAACCTTTGATGTAGACAAGCTAAACAGTAGCTAGGTGTCTTCTTTAGTTTTACAGAGTAATGATTATGGACAGATAATAAACAGAGGTGTCTTGACTTTCTGTGCTGCAGATAAACCCAGCCAACCAGGTGAGATTGACCTGGTGAATGTGAGTAACAACTTTATCACCATTTCCTGGCAAGCTCCAGAATGTGATGGTGGGAAGGAGGTCTTGGGCTACTGGGTCGAGTACAGGAAGTCCGTGGAGAGCTCCTGGAAGAAGAGCAACAAGGAGAGGCTGAAAGAAAAAGAATTCACGATGCCAGGACTGGCTGAGGCCACCGAATATGAGTTTAGAGTGTTTGCTGAGAACGAGACGGGAATAAGCAGACCTCGTAGGACCGCTACATGCATCAAAACCAAACTGATTGGTGAGTGCTGTTAAATAAACCTTTGCTTCACTAAACAGACCATGTTTACGATATCTTATGTTTTGCACCCACAGCTGAAAGTAAACCAAGTCTGAGGAAGGAGATGGACGAGGTTACTGCCAAGCTTGGCCAGCCTGCGGTCATGAAGTGCCAGATAGTTGGGCGACCTGTCCCTGAAATCAAGTGGTATCACGCCGGCAAGGAGATTGTTGAGTCCCGCAAGTATGAAATGAGCTCCGATGGCCGCACCCACTCTCTGTCCATTATGACCGACCAGCAGGAGGACGAGGGCGAGTACACCTGCAAAGCCATTAATGATGCAGGAGAAGCCGAGGCCACAGGCACTCTGGTGTTGGAGGCCGCTCCATCCTTCCACCCCGATTACCCACTGAACGAAACCTACTACGCTGGGCTGGGAACCACTCTCCGCATCCATGCTGTTTACATCGGTCGTCCTCAGCCAAAGATCATGTGGCTGCATGGGGCGAAGACACTGGAAAACACAGAGGACATTAGCATTGAGACCACAGAGCACTACACACACCTGGTCATCAAGAACGTCCAGCGCAGAGTGCACGGAGGAAAATACAGGATCAGACTGCACAACCACTTTGGAAGGGCTGACACTGCCTTCAGTGTTGAAATCTATGGTATGTCATTAAAATCACCTCGTGTGTGTGTGCGTTCATCAAAGAAACATTACATTTGTAGCTAATAGCATCATAAACTTTTGTTCCCAGACAAACCAGATATACCTCAGGGACCGATCGTCCTGGATGCGCTCCTTAAGAACTCCGTCATCATCAGCTGGAAACCTCCCAAGGATGATGGAGGCTGTATGATCACCAACTATATCGTGGAGAAGCGAGAGGACAAGGAGGGCACTGGATGGGAACTGGTCTCTTCTTCTATAAATAGCACTTCTTGCCGTGTGCCCAACCTCATTGACAGTGCTGGATACTTCTTCCGTGTGTATGCACAAAATCGCTATGGCAACAGTGAGCCTCTGGAGCTGACTTCCCCCATCCTAATCAAGAGCCAACTGGGTAAGTGCAACGCGGGGTTGAGATTCATGTATCACATCATGAGAAGAGGAGTGAGACCTACAAATCCAGAGCAGAGATCCTGACTTTCTGTCGTTTTCTTTCATGTCCACAGAGAAACCAACACCACCTCTGTCTCCAGTTGTTTCTGGAGTCACCAAGGACTCCTGTGTGGTTTCCTGGAAACCTCCACTCAGTGATGGTGGATCCAAGATCAAGAGCTATTGCCTTGAGAAGAAGAACAAGAAGGATAAGAAGGAATGGACCGAATGGACTCCAGTGACCACAGACGAGATCAAACAGACAGTGTTCTCCGTCAAGCGTCTCACTGAGGGCACTGAGTACATTTTCCGTGTTAAGTGTGAGAACCTTGGAGGAGAAAGCGACTACAGCGAGGAGACTGCTCCCATCATTCCAGCCACAGCAGTGGAGGTTCGTGCTCCTGCCTTCAAGGAGGAGCTGAGGAACATGAGTGTCAAATACAAGAGCAATGCTACCCTGGTCTGCAAGATCACCGGACAGCCCAAGCCTGTGATTAAATGGTTCCGACGAGGGAAGGAGATCCATTCAGATGGAAAGAAGATCAAGATCCAGGAGTTTAAGGGAGGATACCACCAGCTGGTAATCACTGAAGCTGATGAGGAGGACTCCACCGTTTACCAGATCAGGGCCACCAACCAAGGAGGCTCTATATGTGCTACAGTTTCTCTGGATGTTGAAAGTAAGCCAACACTCCATTTCTTCACTTGAATAAACGAACTATTCAGAACAATAAACATGTCTCTAAAACACCTTTCTCATTTTTCAGTCCCTGCAAAGATCCACTTACCGAAGAATCTGAAGGACAAGGAAGCCATCCCTGCCCTGCGTGGGGAGGTGGTCAACATCAAGATTCCTTTCAGTGGAAAGCCAGATCCTGTCATCACATGGCAGAAAGGACAAGATCTGATTGACAGCAATGGCCACTACCAGGTCATTGTTACCAGGTCCTTTACTTCACTGGTGTTCACCAACGGGGTGGACAAGAAGGATGCTGGTTTCTACATCGTCTGTGCCAAGAACAGATTTGGCATTGACCAACAAACAGTGGAGCTGGATGTTGCCGATGTGCCTGATCCCCCTCGTGGTGTCAAAGCCAGCGACGTCTCCAGAGACTCTGCCACGCTGAACTGGGTGGCTCCAGCAAATGATGGCGGCAGCAAAGTGATAAGCTATATCATTGAGAAGTGTCCCACCACTGCTGAGAGGTGGGAACGTGTTGCTCAGTCCCGTGACACCCACTACACCGTGGTCAATCTGTTTGGAGGAACAAGCTACCAATTCAGAATTATCGCTGAGAACAAGTTTGGACAGAGCGCCCCATCAGAATCCAGCGGACCAGTCATGACCAAAGAGGACAAATCCAGGGTCCTGCTTTACGACCAGGAGGTCGATGACTCTGAACACGTGTCCAAGGGCAAGGCTCAACACTCCGATACCAAGAATTTGCACAATAAATATTCAATTGCAGAGGAACTGGGCAGAGGTCAGTTTGGCATTGTCCACCGCTGTGTCCACGTCAGCTCTCAGAAGACTTACATGGCTAAGTTTGTCAAAGTGAGAGGTGCTGATCAGGCAATCATTAAGAAGGAAATTGCAACACTCAATCTGGCCAGACACATCAACTTCCTTGTTCTTCATGAGTCCTTCGACAGCCCCGAGGAGTTGGTGATGATCTACGACTTCATCTCCGGTCATGACATCTTTGAGCGCCTCAATACAGCAGAGTTTGAGCTCAGTGAGCGGGAGATTGTTAACTACATCAGGCAGGTGTGTTCAGCTCTGGAGTTTCTGCACTCTCAGAGATATGGACACTTAGATATTAGACCAGAGAACATTGTTTACACCACTAGAACCAGCTCTACTGTGAAGATCATCGAGTTGGGACAGTCCAGACACCTGACTCCTGGAGACCAGATCAAGGTTCAGTACACCACTGCAGAGTATGCTGCTCCTGAGATCCACCAGTGTGACATGGTTAGCTCAGTCACTGACATGTGGTCAGTCGGCGTCCTTGCTTATGTTCTCCTCAGTGGACTTAATCCTTTCACAGCTGAGACCAACCAACAGATGATTGATAACATATCCAACGCAGCCTACAGCTATGATGATGAGTCCTTCAAGCAAGTCAGCGTTGAAGCCTTAGATTTCACAGACCGTCTCATGACAAAGGAGCGTAAGCACCGTATGACTTCAGCTGAAGCTCTGGTGCATCCTTGGCTTTCAAAACCTGCAGAGGAAATCAGTGCCAGAGCAATCCCAACTGGAAGGCACAAGAGATACTATCAGGCAATAGTCAGGAAAGAATGGAGCACCGTCATCTCTGCAGCCCGTGTGGCCAACGGTGGCTCAATCCGGTCCCAGCGTGGTGTCTTTGTGGCCAAAGTGAAGATCGCTCCTTTTGAGAACGGTCCTGTTGCAGGACAGGTTAACCACGCATCAGTGAGTGAGGGGGACAATGTGAAGTTCATCTGCAACATTGAAAACTATGACAGTACCACTGAAGTCACGTGGTACTGTGGTGTCAGGCAACTTGAAGCTGGAGACAAATATGAAATTGAGTATGAAGATGGTCTGGCTGTAATTACCATCAACAAGGTCACCAGAGCAGATGACGGCACTTACAGGTGCAAGGTTGTGAATGAATACGGTGAGGACAGCACCTATGCAGAGCTGTTTGTCAGTGGTGTTAGATCCTATCGTGACTTCTTTACCACCCGTGTGGTTAGGAGAACCAAGCGCAGAATTGACACGGCCAGAATGCTTCAGAAACCACCAGAGTTCACCCTCCCTCTGGTCAACCGCACTGCCTATTTAGGTGAGGATGTGCGCTTTAGTGTGACGATCACTGTCCACCCTGAGCCTCGTGTCATCTGGCACAAATCTGGGCAAAAGCTCATCCCTGGACAGGATGACAGAAAATACACCTTCATTATTGACAAAGGCTTGTACCAGCTGATCATCCATAACCTGGAGAAAGAAGATGATGCTGAGTACAGTGTTGTGGCTCGCAACAGGTACGGCGATGACAGCTGCAAGGCTCGTCTCACCGTCGTTCCAAGGCCTAAACCAGCAGACCTCACACTGAGGCCCATGTTTAAACGACTGCTGGCAAATGTTGAGTGCAAGGAGGGTCAGAACGTCCGCTTTGAGATCAGGGTCTCTGGCCATCCAGCTCTGAAATGGGAAAAGGATGGCACACCGTTAGCCTTTGGGCCGTCCATTGAGGTTGTGCATGAGGGCCTGGATTACTACATCCTTCATGTGAGAGACACTCTTCCTGAAGACTCTGGTGTGTACAGAGTCACAGCTACCAACTCTGCTGGATCTGCTGGTTGCCAAGCAACACTCAAAGTGGAAAGAGTAACTCATGTAAAGAAGGAGTATGAGACCAGCGAGAAGGAGAAGGGAAAAGTCGCTGGAAAGGAGGAGTTAGACAAAAAGGTTCGACTTTCCCAAATTCTGTCTGGCACTGTTGTCGCACCGCTGCCACCTTCAGCCGTTCAAGCTGTGAGGGAGGCAGCCACCATGTTCAAACCTGCTGTCACAACGAAGAAGGGGGAGAAGACCGAGGCTGAGATAAAGAAAGAGCAGGAGGAGAGGAAGAAGCGGGCCGATGAGAAGAGGTTGCGTATGCCCTATGTGGTCCCCACTCCCCGTGTTATTAACCCTGCTGTTCTTGAGGAAGATGTGGAAATTAAACACTTCCAGCCCCTCTCTGACATGAAATGGTACAAGAAGCTGCGGGACCAGTACGAGTTCCCCGAGCCGATGGAGAAAATCCATCAGAAGAGAATGAAACGCATTCGCCTCTCCAGGTGGGAACAGTTCTACGAGGTTCCCATCAGGATTAAGGAACAGTATAAGCCCAAGTGGCGCATCTCATCTCTGACCCAAGATGACTTGGAGACTGTGAGACCTGCAAGGCATCGCACTCCTTCTCCTGAGATGGAGGCCTACCGCAGGTTGAGGAGGAGGTCTCTGGGCGACCTCTCAGACGAAGAGCTGCTGCTGCCTGTCAATGAGTATCTGTCCATGAAAAGGACGGAGGAGGAGAGGCTTCGTCTGGAGGAGGAGCTAGAGTTAGGTTACTCTGCTTCTCCACCTAGTCTCAGCCCAGTCCGCTTTGAGCTGTCTGCGTTACGCCCTTCATCTCCAAGGAGAGTCTACAGTGATGAAGAGGAGGGAGAAGAGGTCAAACGATACGACTCCTACAGAATTCCATCCAAATACGAGGCTGGCCCGAGCTATGTGGAGCTTCGCCAGCGCCATGACAAAACCACGTATAAGCCACCGAGGCAGAAACAAAAGGTTTCTGAAGAGAGGGAGGACCTGGAGCTGCTCCGGCCTCACACCACCACACAGAGACTGTCTACGTACAAGAGTCAGCTCAAACACATGGAGTTTGAGGAGAAGACCCGGACCTCAACAAAGGAAACAGCTGTTAAAGTTTCTACCTTTTCTGAGGCCACTGAGTCTGAGCATCTGACGACTATTACATCAGAATACTTACCTAAACCAATCAGAAAGCTCGCTTTACCTGAACCAGAGCTGAGCAGACCTCTGACTCATGAAAAGGTTTTGAAAACAGATGTCACGCTTTCTAAGGTGGACTATTTGTCCAGGTACGAGGAGCGAAAGCAGGCTCTAAGATCTGAAAGAAAGTCAGTGGAGGTGGTGACACAGGCTCCCTTCAGCCTTGACCACGCCCCTCGTATCACCATTAGGATGCGCTCTCACCGTGTTCCCTTTGGCTCCAACACGAGGTTCACCCTGAACATCCAGGCTAAACCCGAGCCGGAGATCACCTGGTTCCACAACGGGGCAGAGATTCACCAGGGCAGCAAGTTCTACATGACCAACATCAGTGGAGTTTTAACTCTCCAGATCAGCAACGCTGTGACTGAAGACTCTGGTACTTACCGTGTGGTCTGTAAGAACGCTAAAGGACAAACATCGGACTATGCAACACTGGATGTAGCAGGAGAAGAATATGCAGCTTTTTCTTCATCCCGCAAAGACGAGGAGCCTCCATCGGCCTATCTGCCAGAGATGACTCGAACAGAAGTGTACCATGTTTCTTCTTCTAAAACAACCGTAGAAGAATCTGTCACTGAAACTGTGAAGGAGACCACCGTGGTTGTTGAGAAGCCAAAAGAGAAGCCAGGTGTTCCTGCCACCATTGTGACCAAACCTAAATCCTTGACTGTGGAAGAAGGAGGCAATGCCAGATTTGAGTGTGAAGTGGACGGAGAACCAGCGCCTTCTATCACCTGGCTGCATGAAGGAGCTGCTGTTGGTCCCTCTGCTCGTCACCACATTGTCTCTACGCAGTACAACTCCTCCTTCGAGATCTCTGCTGTGGAAGCATCAGACGAAGGGAGCTACTCGCTACTAGTAGAAAATCCTGGAGGAAAACAGGAGGCTCATTTCACTTTAACAATTAAAAAGTCTGAGTCAAAGGAAAAAGTCGTTTCTGCTCCCAGAGTGACTTCTCCAGAGGCCAAATCGCCACTCGCCAAGTCCCCCGAACCCATCAAATCTCCTCAGAGAGTCAAGTCTCCTGAACCAGTCAAGTCCCCCCAAAGAGTAAAGTCTCCAGTCTCACCCAAGTCCCCCACACCCAAGTCCCCCACTCCCAAATCCCCCACTCCCAAGTCCCCCACTCCCAAATCCCCCACTCCATCTGTAAGGGAACAAGTGACTCCTCTGTTCAAGTCACCAAAGTCAGGGACTTCACCACCTCCTGACAAGAAGCCGTCCTCCTCAGCCGTCCGGAGTGATGCCACTCGTTCTTCTGAAGTCCAGACACAAGAACTGGTCCATGAAGTGAAGGCGTCGCTAGGCCAGATGGATGCGCCGCACTTCCTGGTGCAGCCCAAGTCCCAGAACGTGAACGAGGGACAAAACGTTACGTTTACCTGTGAAGTGGAAGGACAGCCTTCCCCTGACGTGGACTGGCTAAAAGACAACGTCCCTGTGAGTTTCCTGACTTTACGTTCTGCTCTTCAGACTGAACTCTAGTAGATTTAGTTAACTTGTTTCAATCTGCTTTGTCAGGTACCTGTCACACCAAACATCAGACTGAGCAGGTCCAGGAACACGTGTACCCTGGAAATACGCGAGGCCACGGTGGAGGACATTGGGAAGTACACAGTAAAAGCCAGGAATCAGTTTGGACAGTGCTCTGCAACGTCATCGCTCAACGTCATCAGTAAGTGACCTCCGTTCTGTGTAATGCTGCTGTGCATCCTGAGGTTTGTAAGGAACCATGAGACCTGGTTTCAACAGTAGGGCCACTGAGAAGGTCTACTACTGGGAATCCAAGGCCACCCAGCTTACTGTGTCTGCAGAGAGCGTGTTGTCCTTTGTGCACTTTGTGATCTGAGCTGTCTGCTTGTCATGTGCGTTCTCACAGCTCTTAATGAGGAACCAACCATAGTGGAGCACAGAGCTTCCACTGGCCTTGCTGCCAGCATGCAGAAAAGTTTCTCTGCCTCATCAGTTCATATGAAGGCCAGCAGCACTTCCCGCTCTGCTGCTGAATATTCATTTGAGAGCATGTCTGCAACTAGCATGTCTGCCGTGATGTCTGAGTCGGTGATGGCCATGAGCTCCAGCAGCCAAACCGTGGAGACGCGTGTCCAGTCGCATGTCACAGCCCTCCCTACCGCCATTAAAAGAGGTGAGGTGACATCAGTGTCTGGGTGAGATGACATCAGTGTCTGGGTGAGATGACATCAGTGTCTGGGTGAGATGACATCAGTGTCTGGGTGAGGCGACATCAGTGTCTGGGTGAGATGACATCAGTGTCTGGGTGAGGTGACATCAGTGTCTGGGTGAGATGACATCAGTGTCTGGGTGAGGTGACATCAGTGTCTGGGTGAGATGACATCAGTGTCTGGGTGAGGCGACATCAGTGTCTGGGTGAGGCGACATCAGTGTCTGGGTGAGACGACATCAGTGTCTGGGTGAGATGACATCAGTGTCTGGGTGAGGCGACATCAGTGTCTGGGTGAGATGACATCAGTGTCTGGGTGAGGCGACATCAGTGTCTGGGTGAGGCGACATCAGTGTCTGGGTGAGATGACATCAGTGTCTGGGTGAGATGACATCAGTGTCTGGGTGAGATGACATCAGTGTCTGGGTGAGATGACATCAGTGTCTGGGTGAGATGACATCAGTGTCTGGGTGAGATGACATCATTGTCTGGGTGAGATGACATCAGTGTCTGGGTGAGATGACATCAGTGTCTGGACTGAGGACGCATCGTGTGTCTGTTGGGTGTTGCAGCAGTGAATCAAACGCCTGGAACACCTGGTGCTGTTTGAGGTTTATGTTTGGGTCAGTTATGGACCTACAGACCACACCCACTGGTGACATCACTCAAAGCTGGAGGAGTCTCTAGAAACAGGAAGCTGTCCTCTGATTAGAGCAATATATCTGCAACAAATTAGCAGCTCGTTTTCTGGAATAAAAACAATCTTTTGATCTAAAAGTTCCCACTGAACTGTTGGAACGCTGTTAACCATTTAATGTTTGTAAATATTGGTTATGTGTTTTATGGGCGGAGCCTCAGTGATGGCAGAAAGGACCACAGTGGGTTTTGTGTCATTAGTTCTAGATGATGTACAGGTTTCCTCTCTCCAGGAGGGGGCAGCATCACCTCCCTCTTTTCTCTTTACATCACAGTTTAGAGCCCTGCTCATGTATCGTCAGCGCCACATAACCACACACACACACACACACACACACACACACACTGAGCTCAGTGCAACAACAAAGATTTGATCAAACTTCTCGTTTTTTCCAGTTGATGGAAATCCATCGTCACAGCGGAGAACTTGAATCCACAGACGTTCACAGATATAGTTTATATAGATTTCACATGCTTTACATTATTTGAACATATATATTTAGAACTTCAGTCTGAAGGTGTGGATCTTTCGTTTAGCCGTGGCGGTGCGATCATGTAGAGGAAACCCTGCTGTGAGACATCCAGACACTTTCTGAGTATTTATTTGTTTTCTGGAGGAGGACAGGCCGCCTAGCACCGTTAGTGGGTGGGTCTCCTGACCCGTACTTACTGGTTAAAGATCCAGCTTGGTGGCTGAAGGTGCAGCAGCTCTCAGTATACCTCGTTGAACCGGCGTCTGAGGCCTTCAGATTGTAGCTGTTAAAACTTTGTCCTGTGAGGTCCCAAGGACGCTGACGAGTCAGAGAGAGGAGCATAAAACAAGTCAAACCACGACTTCACAGACAGAACTTCGGATCCATGTGTGGATTTTTGGTTTTTAGACTGAATTAGTTTCTTCACTGAAGCCAGAAGACAGCCCACGTAGAACACAATAGAGCTGTTTTTAATGTTAGACACAAACTCCTCCCAGCTGAGACACATGTCTCCTCCTCCTGCCTCCAAGAGCAGTGATTTATTTACTCAACCCCATGTCAGACCGAAGGAAAGTCAGCCGAAAACAACGACCGTGGTGGTGAGGAAACAACCAGACGGGCTGAACCGTGTTTTCTCTGTGATGTCACCAGAGGGATTGGTCCTTACTGTAGATAAACGATAGAACCACTTCAGAATGACCCAGGTGTCCCTTTGAGCTGCCAGAACAGCGTTGGTGTTCATCAGTCCCGAGGCTCCGGACGTTGGAACCATGATGTAATCGGGGTCGTTTATGGTGTTCTGAGACTGACTGTGTTGCTCTCTAACAGGTTCTCCTCCAAAGATCGAAGCCCTTCCTCAGGATGTCAGCGCTGAGCCCGGGAAATCCCTGACTGTGGCTGGTGTGTTCTCCGGAGACCCCGCCCCCTCCGTACAGTGGGTCCGCTCAGGCCGGGCTCTTCCCGGCGGCGACGAGCGGTTCCATGTGGAGAACCAGGCCGACCTCTCGACCCTCCTGATCAGTGCCGTGAAGGAGGGTGACGCCGGGGCGTACATCCTACGACTGTCCAACGAGCTCGGCTTCGACTCGGCAACGGTCAACGTTCACATCCGGTCCATGTAGGAAAGAACGACTACCCATCTCCTGCCCCCATTCCCCACGTTTTATTTACAATAATCCTACTTGATAACGATCTGGAATATTCTTGTAAATATTAACTATTTTTGTACCAAAATTGACATGAATTGTTGCCAAACTAGACTAAAGTCTAAAGATGTAAAATGTGCCATATTGGATAACACTGACTTAGGATGTTTGATCCATTTTTCTGTGACATGTACATAATGTATATAGCCGAGTTTACCGGTTATGGGAAATGTATGCATTGTTATTTATGACAATAATATGAAGTGAAACTGAATTAACAGGAGAAAGTTTCCATGGGAACGAATACCCTGTTAGACTGAGAAACCAAACTCTGTGCCTCAACGAGACGTTGAAGACCTAAGATAGCCTCAGCAGGTAGAGGGGCTCCCTGCTGACGTCCGGAACCTCAAACTGAAAAACTAAGCTGTTGTTTTGGATTGTGTGAACCTACAGTGTCTCGTAGCGCGAGGCCCTGAGCGCTGCGTGCACCACCCTCGTGTAAGCAGCGTGAACTGGCCTCGTGCTCGGTCCGACTGTCGTAACGCCACTATTTGATGACCCGCTGGGAGAGCGAGCGGCGCGCGCTCCCGGTGTTTAGATTCATTTAAACAGAGCGCTGCTTCTGGCACAGGACGGCCACGTCGGCTCCTCTGAACAAACACCACCTGGCCAACAATCAGCGGGAGGTCCGAACTGGCTCTGCTGTGCAGAAACAGCGCCACCTCCTGGAGGATGGCAGCAGTGCAGTGTGTGTGTCAGTGTGTGTGTGTGAGTAGTGTTAGTGGTTTCAGGGTTTCCTTCCTTCACTGAGTCCTCTCCTGTGAGGAGAAGGTTGTTTTGGCCCTGCTCTTTGAACTAATCAGCTGACGGGTTATATTTCATCCTCCTTGAGTTTGATGTATTTCTGATTTAATAAAGCATGATTTCAGCACCAGCAGCTGTCTGAGTCTCCTGTGTCCATCAGGGCGGGGTGTCCCTGTGTCCCTCACACTGACACACAGTGGCAGGTTGTTCATTCCAGACGTTTACTGGTATCTACATGTCGACTGAACTTCAGACATCAGGGTTCCTATGGGAGCTGGAAACGCTCTATGAAACTGTGGCACAGAGTCCAGGACCTTACCGTCCAGGTTTCTGTAGTCCTGATGAAAATCTAAATACAAATGATTTAATTAATGATACTTCTGAGAATCAGTTGGAAGATCCTCACATTGAAAAGAGTTGAATTTGATTTGGTGAAGATGTAAGAACTTAGAGAGAGGCGTCCACTAAGGAGACAAATTACTGTTAACTCACTGATTTATTATTATTAGTCACTATCATGATTATTATCATTAGGGGTGAGACATTATTGCGTTAATTGTGATTAATTACAGAATTTTTCCTATTATTTTTCTTTCTAAAATGATTTGTACAATAGAAAATAGACACTTCATTAACAAGGCAAAGATTTAAATACAGAGCAGGAGGGAAACGCCAATCAGCCCAAATAGAGCCTCCGCCAAAAGAAAGTAAATCATGAAATTTACAACAAAATCATTAAAACCTGACAAATACAAAAAAATAATAAATACATAAAACAAAACAAAAAAACACAATCCCATAAAAAGTGTGGACATAATGGGGGATGTGTCCTCTGAGACACATAGACATAATGGGGATGTGTCCTCTGAGACACATGGACATAATGGGGGATGTGTCCTCTGAGACACATGGACATAATGGGGGGATGTGTCCTCTGAGACACATGGACATAATGGGGGACGTGTCCTCTGAGACACATGGACATAATGGGGGATGTGTCCTCTGAGACACATAGACATAATGGGGGATGTGTCCTCTGAGACACATGGACATAATGGGGGATGTGTCCTCTGAGACACATGGACATAATGGGGGGACGTGTCCTCTGAGACACATGGACATAATGGGGGACGTGTCCTCTGAGACACATGGACATAATGGGGGGACGTGTCCTCTGAGACACATGGACATAATGGGGGATGCGTCCTCTGAGACACATGGACATAATGGGGGACGTGTCCTCTGAGACACATGGACATAATGGGGGACGTGTCCTCTGAGACACATGGACATAATGGGGGGACGTGTCCTCTGAGACACATGGACATAATGGGGGATGTGTCCTCTAAGACACATGGACATAATGGGGGGACATGTCCTCTGAGACACATGGACATAATGGGGGGACGTGTCCTCTGAGACACATGGACATAATGGGGGATGTGTCCTCTGAGACACATGGACATAATGGGAGGACATGTCCTCTGAGACACATGGACATAATGGGGGGGATGTGTCCTCTGCTCTTTCTTAAAGGCAGTTCAGAGCCCTGTAGTTTTTCCTGTCTAAAACAAAGTTCCACTCTATGAAATGGATTCCTGGCTGTTGTTTCTAGGTGTAGGTTGTAGGCTGTTGTTTCTAGGTGTAGGTTGTAGGCTGTTGTTTCTAGGTGTAGGTTGTAGGCTGTTGTTTTGAGGTGTAGGTTGTAGGCTGTTGTTTTTAGGTGTAGGTTGTAGGCTGTTGTTTTTAGGTGTAGGTTGTAGGCTGTTGTTTTTAGGTGTAGGTTGTAGGCTGTTGTTTTTAGGTGTAGGTTGTAGGCTGTTGTTTTTAGGTGTAGGTTGTAGGCTGTTGTTTTTAGGTGTAGGTTGTAGGCTGTTGTTTCTAGGTGTAGGTTGTAGGCTGTTGTTTTTAGGTGTAGGTTGTAGGCTGTTTTAGGTGTAGGTTGTAGGCTGTTGTTTTTAGGTGTAGGTTGTAGGCTGTTGGTTTTAGGTGTAGGTTGTAGGCTGTTGTTTTTAGGTGTAGGTTGTAGGCTGTTGTTTCTAGGTGTAGGTTGTAGGCTGTTGTTTTTAGGTGTAGGTTGTAGGCTGTTGTTTCTAGGTGTAGGTTGTAGGCTGTTGTTTCTAGGTGTAGGTGTTAGGCTGTTGTTAGGAGTAGGTTGTAGGATGTTGTTTGTAGGGGTAGGGTGTAGGCTGTTGTTTTTAGGTGTAGGTTGTAGGCTGTTGTTTCTAGGTGTAGGTTGTAGGCTGTTGTTTCTAGGTGTAGGTTGTAGGCTGTTGTTTCTAGGTGTAGGTTGTAGGCTGTTGTTTTTAGGTGTAGGTTGAAGGCTGTTTGTTTTAGGTGTAGGCTGTTGGTTTTAGGTGTAGGTTGTAGGCTGTTGTTTCTAGGTGTAGGTTGTAGGCTGTTGTTTTTAGGTGTAGGTTGTAGGCTGTTTTTAGGTGTAGGTTGTAGGCTGTTGTTTCTAGGTGTAGGTTGTAGTCTGTTGTTTCTAGGTGTAGGTTGTAGGCTGTTTTTAGGTGTAGGTTGTAGGCTGTTGTTTCTAGGTGTAGGTTGTAGGCTGTTGTTTTTAGGTGTAGGTTGTAGGCTGTTGTTTTTAGGTGTAGGTTGTAGGCTGTTGTTTCTAGGTGTAGGTTGTAGGCTGTTGTTTCTAGGTGTAGGTTGTAGGCTGTTGTTTCTAGGTGTAGGTGTTAGGCTGTTGTTAGGTGTAGGTTGTAGGCTGTTGTTTCTAGGTGTAGGTTGTAGGCTGTTGTTTCTAGGTGTAGGTTGTAGGCTGTTGTTTCTAGGTGTAGGTGTTAGGCTGTTGTTAGGTGTAGGTTGTAGGCTGTTGTTTCTAGGTGTAGGTTGTAGGCTGTTGTTTCTAGGTGTAGGTTGTAGGCTGTTGTTTCTAGGTGTAGGTTGTAGGCTGTTGTTTTTAGGTGTAGGTTGTAGGCTGTTGTTTCTAGGTGTAGGTTGTAGGCTGTTGTTTCTAGGGGTAGGATGTAGGCTGTTGTGTTGAGGTGGAGGGTGTAGGCTGTTGTTCTGAGTTGTAGGTTCAAGGCAC
>SSNR01000097.1:1465431-1487517 GCA_006937965.1 Callopanchax toddi | reverse complement strand
TAGGTGTAGGTTGTAGGCTGTTGTTTTTAGGTGTAGGTTGTAGGCTGTTGTTTCTAGGTGTAGGTTGTAGGCTGTTGTTTCTAGGTGTAGGTTGTAGGCTGTTTTTAGGTGTAGGTTGTAGGCTGTTGTTTCTAGGTGTAGGTTGTAGGCTGTTTTTAGGTGTAGGTTGTAGGCTGTTGTTTTTAGGTGTAGGTTGTAGTCTGTTGTTTTTAGGTGTAGGTTGTAGGCTGTTGTTTTTAGGTGTAGGTTGTAGACTGTTGTTTTTATGTGTAGGTTGTAGGCTGTTGTTTTATAGGTGTAGGTTGTAGGCTGTTTTTAGGTGTAGGTTGTAGACTGTTGTTTTTAGGTGTAGGTTGTAGGCTGTTGTTTTATAGGTGTAGGTTGTAGGCTGTTGTTTTATAGGTGTAGGTTGTAGGCTGTTGTTTTTAGGTGTAGGTTGTAGGCTGTTGTTTTTAGGTGTAGGTTGTAGGCTGTTGTTTCTAGGTGTAGGTTGTAGGCTGTTGTTTTATAGGTGTAGGTCGTAGGCTGTTGTTTTTAGGTGTAGGTTGTAGGCTGTTGTTTTTAGGTGTAGGTTGTAGGCTGTTGTTTTTAGGTGTAGGTTGTAGGCTGATGTTTCTAGGTGTAGGTTGTAGGCTGTTGTTTTTAGGTGTAGGTTGTAGGCTGTTGTTTCTAGGTGTAGGTTGTAGGCTGTTGTTTTTAGGTGTAGGTTGAAGGCTGTTTGTTTTAGGTGTAGGCTGTTGGTTTTAGGTGTAGTCTGTTGTTTCTAGGTGTAGGTTGTAGGCTGTTGTGAACAACTGCAGACATTTGGACTGCGCACAACCACAGTTACCTTGGCGTGAGCGCCCACAGGATAGATCCACACAACCTAGAAAGCAGCCTTGGCATGCAGACGGTTCAAAGGCCGTTACACACAGGACAGTGTTGCTACTGAACTGGACGGTATTGAGACGACCTTTATTGATCCTTCAGAGGGGAAATTCACTTTCAGTACAACCTTACAGGATTAGACACACAGACAGGTAAGACTGTACTTGGTGGCGCCCCCTTTAGGCAGATAAGAAAAGGGCTAACAACAGGGAAGGATGAGGAAGAATAAAGGTCTCTCCCTCTTCCATGCCTCAAAGACATGGCTGAGACAGAAAACCTCAGCGTACAGGACAAACTGACCACTCATCCTTTAGTTTTCTAACAAAATCAGTTACTGTCACCGGCAATGATTCCAATTTTGTGAAGGCCTCCGGTGTTTACCAGTCCATCCAGAGTGATGAGGAGGATGATGAGGTGCCTTTTGTCAACCTTCATGATACCTTAAAACACCTGAATGTGGACGAGGATGTTGTGACTTTGCCACCAGAACAGATGTGCATCACGCACAGCAAACCTTAGTTCATGCTCTGATGTGGACAAGCGGTTCCTCTCAAGGGTTAGGGTACAGTCCCACTTCCACAGCTCTTAGGAATGAGGCTAGCCTCTCTACAGTGGCTGCAGAGACTGTGGATGGAGTCCTTAGAAGGAAGCTTCATGTACGACCAGACGGAACTCGTTCATGATGCCGTTGCTCGTGTCTGTGAATTCCCGATCACTGAGCTGAACACCGTTTCCTACAATAGTGGATTGAAGGCCATCACAGATTGAGACCACCTCTTCCTCAAAGCATACTCACAGTGATGGAGCCACTCATAGCCTGACATTCTTCAGGGTGAAGGAAACAGTTTCTATGGCAGACTTCTACCCACACTGATCTCAAAGACCCTGGACCTGAAGAGTGGCCTGCAAATCCTTGGTGGCCTTCCAGAGTGTCATGGTAAGAGCTAGTTCTTCAAATACATTAGATACATACTCCCATACACACATTATACAATAATGATGATTTCAAATGAAATGTCTATGGCTGAGCTTATTATGTGTAATGCTGTGTGTGTTTATGTGTCTCTGTGAGGTTCTGAGAAGTGAGACTGCCATCTTGGCTGCGGTGACTCTGCCCAGGTTTAAACTACGTTGGCTGTGGACACAGGACAAGAAGGACAACGCCAAAGCAAGTCTGCTGGCAGAGTGCCGGAAAAGTGCCCAAGATGAAGACCAGCTAACCAAGATGAAGACCAGCTAACCAAGATGAAGACCAGCTAACAGGTACTAACACGTAACCTGAGCACCGACTCAGCCATGATGACGAGGACACCTCTGTGTCTGTGGAAAGCCAAGTCACTGACTTTCAAATCAGGAGCACAAGGGATGGACGCTCTTAACGGATTCCCACTGATAAAGACAAAGCAGCCACTCCATCCATCCAGTGCCCCAGTAGAGAGACTGTTTAGCCTTAGGAGGCTGGTCTTCACCCCACAGAGCAACAGGCTGTCTGACAGCAGCTCCTTTGATAATCAGTGGGTTGAAGGATAGAATGGCTAGGCCACTTGGGTTACACGGACATGATGAACAAATAAATACGTAGAGGTTAGGGTTAGGACTGTCTTTGAAGGAGTGTATGGATGTGTAGCTGATGCACTCCATGTTGTTAAACTGTTTACTGTAGAAGAAAATACTTGAAAAACAGTCGTGTATGACTTTCAGATGATTTTGTCTCAGGTTCTGAGTCTGATGAACTTTCTGCTTAATGAAAACACACTCCATAGTGTCAAACTGTTGAAGGTACAGCTTGTTTACTTGACTGGTCGTCTTCGGTTGTAAGAGTTTGATTTAATGTGCTAGAGAGTGAAACACACTTGATATTTTTTAGCTCGTTACTTTTGTTACAAAGATCAAACTTAAAGTGCAGGATAAACATCTTGGTGTCTGTTGATGTGCAATCAATACAGGAGGTTTTGTACAGGTACCTGTTTCTTCTACACCTGAAGGTAGATAAGCTGAGGTGGGAATCCCCAGGATGAAGGCCAGTCCCTCAGGGAGCTCGTCGCCTGAGGAGCGTCTGACGGCCTTGGATCCTTTGTGGCAGTGAGGGGGGGTCGCTCCAGACGGCATGATGGAAGCATGTTAGCGTCAGTCTCTGGTTCTGGATGGAGAGATCTCTTCACCGTCAGAGGGTTCTGTAAACGCTCATCACCGTCTCAGAGTTCAGCAGCATCAAGCTGAGGCTGGGTCTGAGTAGACTCAGACTACTGAATTGGTTTTGATACTCGGTTATCTTAAAGTAGCCAATCAGAAACTGAATAGTGTAAAAGGGGTGTTACCATAGCTCCAGACTTTTGAAGAAAAGAAATCCTGGTGAAGTTTAATTTAATAAAATGGATTAAAGTAAATTATCAGTGAAAACAGTTTAAGTAATAAACATGATTGAACCTTTAGCAGGAATAAAAGTCTAATGAGTATATCGTTGTGATTCATTAAGGATTACTGAGAATAAACCAGGATGAAGATTTAACCCTGAGTTCACAGGGTGGAGAATCTTCCTGTAAACAGAACGATGACAGTTTGACTATCAGTCTGGTGTTAAAGAGGAGACATCAGTGAGAGGGTTTTATAATTAATAGTGTCCAGTGGAACATCAGCTGACGATCCACGTGATTACACCGCCGTCTTCATCTGTGGAAGCTGCTGGGACGTTCTGAGTTCTGGAACGGGGAGAGTTAACGACACGGCGTCAGTATGACCCAGTTTACCAGTCAGGATAAGTGAAGAAGTAGATGAAAAGGTCAGAGGTCAGTGAACCTTGATGATCCGTCACGCTACATCAACTTCCCTAAAAAATTCTTATTTCAGCTATACTTTAATTTAACTACAGACCGACTTCACTAAAAGGTGATGACCAGAAACAGGAAGTATCGTCGGTTCTGACTGACAGGCAGACGGACTGTAGAGAAATGAAAGAGTTTATCAAGAAGTTTCACAGGATGCAGCGGACGGAGGAACAGTGTCGGCCAGGCTGGAGGCATTAACAGCCCCGTGTAGAAAAGTCACGGACAGCGCTGGAATGACTAGAGACAGCTTTTAGGGTTAACCCCTTCCTGCCCAGTGAGGGTCTGACAGAAACGCTCTCATGACATCACGGACCGTACCGGACTACGAGGACCCGCCTCCAACCGTACCGACCGAACCCTGCCATGGAAACGAGACCGGTTTGGTTGTATGGACCAGTTTTACAATGGAAATGGACAGCGCCCCGCCCCGACGGCTCGGCAGGAGCTGAGCCTGGATCCGGATCCATCAGGTCTCAGTAAACAGAGCCGTGTATTAGTGTGAGTTTTATGTCTAATATCTGCTAATTACCAGCTGTATTTATTAAAGCAGCACTGAGCAGTGTTTAACACTTTAAGTCAGAGCCTTAACATTGATCTCAGTGATTATTTAGTTAGAAACATGACCAGTTTCCTGTTTGACAGCACTCTGCTGCCCTCTACTGGCCAGATACCGCACTAGACAGTTTTGAGCCTCGACCCGTACCTTCAAAGATGATGTCACCTTCTGCTTTACGGCAGAACCGGCAGAGAGAGGAAGATAGACTGTTTATGAACTTATATATTTATACATTCAAAAGAAATATAAAAACAACAACTTGTCTGACAGATTATCGCAGACTGGGCTGGAAAAGTTCAGGCGTGAGATGATTTACGACGGTTAAAGTGAAACTTTTAATCGTAGCCTCCTACTGCCCCCTACTGGTTAAAAGTCACTCAGTGCTGCTTTAAGTAACGATAAACATTTAAAGATTGATCTGTGTCAGAGCCGGTATTAAACGTCATATTTCTCTATATGGAGAACGAACCCTCTCCCTGGCAAAAAAATAGAACATTCTCACAAAAATGAATCCAGAAGCCTCAATAAGCTGAATTTGTGTAAATTTTTATTCAGAAAAAGTTTCTATAATATTTCTCTAAACATTTGTTTAAGGGGGTGTTTAACCTGAAACTTGCTCTTTAACTAATCTGAACCTCCAGGAGAGAAAAACCTGGAGAAGCTCTGACGATCCATTGACCTCTGACCCTGAATAAACCTGGACCGGGTTTCAATAAACAGCTGATCTCTGATCTGATGAGGGCGGAGTTTATTTAAAACGTCCCAGGATCTGACAGAATGATGACATCATCAATGATGTTTCAGTGGAGATAGTTAGGAAAACAACCTGTTACCATGGTGATCTAGTCTGTCACCATGGTAACCTAGAGTCTGTTACAATGGTAATAACATGGCGTCCTGGTCCCTATTAACAGGTCCTTTGTTCGTCCATTTAAATATGCTAATAGATGCTAATATGCTAATAGATGCTAATAGATGCTACTCTGTCCTGCCGGCGGGTCTCCTCTCTGAACGGAGATCTTGTCCACTCAGAGACCTTCTAGACGAGGTAGAGGAGGTCCAACATGGTGAAGGACCTGCTGTCCTCTGCATCAGGACACAGAGCTGAAGGAGGACGACTTCAGATCAGACCCAACTAGTAGATCTATGATAGCAGACGCTAACGAGCTACACCCCTCCACTGTTAGCAGGGCGGGGCGTCACAAGACTTTACTGACATCACTACGGTAACACAGACACCCAGGGGCTGGTAGGAAAGTCTGGAACTGGAGTTTAACCAGAAGAAACAGGAAGTCTCTGACTGGTGAAGACGCTCTGGAGACCGGATGATGTTTGATACAGATAATTCCATCCCACTGAGCTGGACTGGGACCAGGACAGGACTGGAACAGGTCTACCAGCTGATCGTCCTGTCCCAGACCCGACTGGTCTACCAGCTCCCTCTGAGTTGTTCCCGTTGTTAGAGACCCAGTGAGACCAGCAGCTCACGTCTCCTCACCATGTTGAGCTCAGGTCCACCAGATCAGGAAACAGCTGACAAGTCTCCTGTTGGACCAGAGGATCCTCTGGGTCTCTAAATCCAGACTCTCTGCTCCACCTGGAAGATCATCCAATCAGGCTGAAGCTGCTGCTGATGAAGGGATTTTCCCATCATGCCCTCTGATGTAGAAATGAGCGTAGTCCAGACAGGACGAGGAGATCAGGATTTAGAGTTCTAACTCAGATCCACACCTCCAGAACCACACAGACCATCAGATCTTCTGCCTGTGGACCAAACTCCAAAACAGATCTTCTAGAAGCCATCAGAACCGGGTCGTTCCATCTGGTCCGGGTTTATCTGTGGCTCCTCCTACCAGGGAGACCTCCATGCTGGACTTGGACTGCTTGAGTCTGGAGGTACTGATCCATCCTGCTGAGTGAGGACCAGATGAGGTTTGACTCCTAGTGGTGCTAAACTCCAGGTCCAGGTCTAGGTCCAGACCTGTATCTGCAGACAGGATCCAGGACGCTGGACGCCACTTCTTCAGGGTATAGGGGGTCTTCACACGGCGTCGGATCTTCTCACCCGAGGAGCTCAGACCTCCAAAGTCCATCACAGAGCCACCTAGGGGACAGAACACGAACATCAGGACCAGCAGAACCAGAATCCTGGTGGTCTCTAACATCCAATCAGATCTCAGAACCTCAGACTGACAGATAAATGGGTCAGAATCTGAAACGTCCTACAGGTCAGCAGAGACCTGGATCAGAACCACCAACAGTCCCGTTTATGGTTCTGATGGCTCTAGAGTCTGAGCTGGTCTGTCAGGACCTGGTCTGAAGTGGCTGTCCTCAGATCTGTCTGACAGATCAACCTTCCTGACTTCATCCACCTACAAATCCCTCTCCTGTCCAGTAGTTTGGTGTTCCTCAGGGTTCTGTCCTGGGACCTCTGCTAGTCCTGCTCTATCTGCTCCCTCTTGGTCAAATACTGTCTTCCTTCCAGGACATGTCTTATCAGCTGTACACAGACGATATCCAGTTGTACATCTTTAACAACCTCTCCAACGTCCACAACCTCCTGAAAGCCTGGAGTCAGTTAGAGCTGGATGTCAGGCAGCGTCCTACAACTAAGACTGAAAGAATCAGGAAACATTTCTCTAAAGGTGAAGGAGGTCCTTGGACCTCTGAGTCCTTTAGTTAAATCTACCGTCAGAAACCTTGGAGGAACCATTGACTCAGGTTTACTCTGGAGAACCAGATCAGGTCTCTGGTTCAGTCCTGATTCTACCACCTCAGAAACATCGATAAACCTGGATCCACTGTCTCCTGTCCTGGAATGGAGGTCTTAGTCCTGGAATGGAGGTCTTAGTCCTGAAGTGGAGGTCTTAGTCCTGAAGTGGAGGTCTTAGTCCTGAAGTGGAGGTCTTAGTCCTGAAGTGGAGGTCTTAGTCCTGGAATGGAGGTCTTAGTCCTGAAGTGGAGGTCTTAGTCCTGAAGTGGAGGTCTTAGTCCTGAAGTGGAGGTCTTAGTCCTGAAGTGGAGGTCTTAGTCCTGAAGTGGAGGTCTTAGTCCTGAAGTGGAGGTCTTAGTCCTCAAGTGGAGGTCTTAGTCCTGGAGTGGAGGATCCACCTACCTAAGGACCCAACCTCCTGAGGACCCATCCACTTAACTGAGGACCCAACCACCTACCTGAGGATGAGGACAGGTCCAGGGAACAGGGCCGCTCTGGTCTTCTGACTTTGATCTGTCTCAGCTGGGCCTGGACCAGAACAGGTACTTCTGGTTCTACAGCTTCAGTTTCTGGGTTTGAAGGGTCCATAGATGGAGGTCCTGGATAAGGTTCTTGGTTTGAAGCTCTGGAACCTTCAAGACCTGAGCTTTGGACCTGTAAGGTCTGGGATCCTGCAGCTTCTGGAAACACTGGATCTAGACTTCTCTGACCTGGACCTAAGCCTTTGTCCCTACACCAGATGATGGGAGGACCCTGTAGTGGTTCAGGACCCAGAGATCCAGTGATCCTAGTCCCTGGTTCTTTGAGGTGGTTGTTGTTGTTGTTGGAGTTGGATCTTGGTCCTGATCGGTTCTGAGGAGGTTCAGACCTGAGCAGAGGTTCTTCTTCATCAGGACTGAAGGTCAGTAGACCCTTGAGGTCTCCACCTGCTCCTCTCCCCTCCTCCTCCTCCTGAGGTCCAGCAGGATTGGTCCTTCCTCCTTGTGTTGTCCTGTTGGTCACCAGGATGGGGACACCTGCGCTGTAGCTCCTCAGGTTGGTTACCGTAGTAACCAGGTGTGGTTCTGCTGGGCCGACAATCACGGTGTTCATCTTAGCAACACCTGTCTCCACCTGGATCAGAACATTCTGGTTACTGATGGACTTAGAGGAACCTTCTTACCAGGATCTGTCTGGTACCTGCCGGGTGGTGGACCTGGACCTGAGCTCCACCTTCAGCCTAGAGGAGATGGAACCAGACTGCTTGGGTCTAGAGAGCAGGTGGAGACTGGTGGGCCTCTGGAGCAGGTTCTGCTGTTGTTGGAGAAGGTGGATGGAGGTGGATAGTTCTGGACCCTTCTGAGGAGCCACCTGAAGAATCAACAGGACCAGATGTTAGAGACTTCAGCAGAAGGTCCACATAGAACCCAGCATGCTGAGCTGGACTACCTGGAGGATGAAGGCTTCTGGTTCTGGACCAGAGTGCTTCTGGGGGAGCTCCTTCAGGTCTTCATCAGAGGTCCTCATGTTCTGATCCACCTGCAGAGACACATGTTGACAGGTGTCCACATGAGGAGATGGAAGGACAGGATGGAATAAAGAACATGTTCTGGGTCAAGTCTGGAGACCTCCAAGTCTTCCTCTGAGAGCTGCAGAGCCACAGGACCACTGGACACGCCGCCACCTGAAGGACAGGAGGATCATGGGTAATCTGGGTAATGGGTAACGGTTTATTCATGAATTTATTCTGTTGGTTACCATGGAGATGAGACTCAGAGATGCTGAGGAGGGTAGAGTCTGGTCTCAGATCGCAGGAGGACATCTTCTCTGAGGCGGACGAACGAGCCTGGTTCTGACAGAGAGAGACCTTTAGGAGGACCTTTATCTCACACCAGAAGATCATCAAAACCACGTCTACAGAACCAGGTCCAAAGGTTCATTAGGTCTAACCCCAACCCCATGGTCCAAAGGTTCAGCAGGTCTAACCACAACCCCATGGTCCAAAGGTTCAGTAGTTCTAACCCCAACCCCATGGTCCAAAGGTTCAGCAGGTCTAACCCCAACCCCATGGTCCAAAGGTTCAGTAGTTCTAACCACAACCCCATGGTCCAAAGGTTCAGTAGTTCTAACCCCAACCCCATGGTCCAAAGGTTCAGTAGGTCTAACCACAACCCCATGGTCCAAAGGTTCAGCAGGTCTAACCCCAACCCCATGGTCCAAAGGTTCAGTAGTTCTAACCCCAACCCCATGGTCCAAAGGTTCAGTAGTTCTAACCACAACCCCATGGTCCAAAGGTTCAGCAGGTCTAACCCCAACCCCATGGTCCAAAGGTTCAGCAGGTCTAACCCCAACCCCATGGTCCAAAGGTTCAGCAGGTCTAACCCCAACCCCATGGTCCAAAGGTTCAGTAGTTCTAACCACAACCCCATGGTCCAAAGGTTCAGCAGGTCTAACCACAACCCCGAGTTCTATGAACTACTTCAGGGACGCCTGATTGTGCGTCGCTAATCAGCTTCCCCGATAGAACTGATGGGTTCCTGCTGTTCTGCTCTCTGACGGAGTTTTAAATAAAGAGCCGTTCTGTTTCAGTCAGTAGTGACTCCTGGCTCCAGGTGTTACGGGTGTTGATCAGGCAGCCCTGAACTCACACAGCCCCCCCCCCACACACACACACACCTACAAACACACAGCGCCACCCCCACAAACTTAGGGCGATGTGGTGCGTACCAAACATCAGCGCCAGGTTCTCCCTGAGTACTTCAACGATTAAATCGTGCGGACCGCTGGTTGTAGCGTCTCCTGATTGAGACTTCCTGATCTGGTTTATTCAGACCTCAGCTGTGCATGGTCACATGGTCACATGGTCACATGGACCACCTTTATGGACCTCTCACCTGGTTCATCATGTCTAGTGGAGACTCCTGGATGTCCTATCATCACACTCTGTGTGTGTGTGTGTGTGTGTGTGTGTGTGTGTGTGTGTGTGTGTGTGTGTGTGTGTGTGTGTGTGTGTGTGCGCGTGTGTGTGTCTGTGTGTGTGTGTGTGTGTCTTTGTGTGTCTTTGTGTGTCTCTGTGTGTGTGTGAGAGTGTGTGTGTGTGTGTGAGAGTGTGTGTGTGTACCTCCACCAGTTTCAGGTTGAGGATCTCTTCAGACTCTGTTTCCTCCATCAGATCTTCAGCAGATGAACTGAGCTTCTGTCTGCCTGAGTTCACAGAGAACAGCTGGTGATTGATCAGCTGGTGATTGATCAGCTGGTGATTGATCAGCTGGTGATTGATCAGCTGGTGATTGATCAGCTGGTGATTGATCAGCTGGTTATTGATCAGCTGGTGATTGATCAGCTGGTGATTGATCAGCTGATGTTTTGGGATCAGTTCTTGGGTCAGAGCTGCTCTCAGGGGTCAGAGGTCAATCTAACCCTCTTCCTGTTTGTCTAATCATCTCCTGATTTACCAGTTTAACCAGCAGGGTGCTCATTGATCAAATCTGCTTACATAAAACTGAACCTGAAAGTTGAGTCAGTCCCTTTTGACTCAGACGTAGTGATTTCTAAAGAAAACGTAACGGAAACATGAGGAGACTTTAATCAGACTGGACCTGGTGTCAGCTCGTTTTGGAGACGTGGAACCTGCAGAGCAGCTGGTCAGATGGTTTAAATAACGTCGTCACACATGTTGTGAGTAAATATCAAGCCTCTAAAGTTAATTTTCACCTGTGTGTGTCACCTGATCATGAATAAGCCGACACATGACCACAGTAACCTCCAGCTGATAACACTTACTACTAGTCTCAATCAGCTCCTGGCAGCCAGGTCAAAAACACACACACACACACACGGGTCGATCAGAACATTTCTGACAACTTATCAACTGCTCTGGCTCCAAAACACGGCATTAGAAAACAAAAAATACTTGTTTTTGCTGCTAAACAGGAAGTTAAACAGGAGAACTACTTCCTGTAGGACTTTGAAAATAAAACAGGAAGTATAAAAAAAATCCCATAAAAAACAAACAATGGGTGGATAAACTCCATTAAGACCAAGCAAGTTCCGGGAGCCAGAATACATATATATGTATACACATATATACACATATATACATTTATATAAAATATGTGTGTTTCTACATAGGCCTATCATCATCATCATCTTTATTTGTCAGACGCGAGGTCCATATAAAAAAACAACAACACATACACTAAAAAGACATATACATTAAAAGACACATTGTAAAAAAATTTTTAAAAACTATAAAAATAACAATAAAAACACTATAAAAGAGATAAAAAAAACATGTAAAAAATAAAATAAAACTATAAAAGACATGCATACCAGTGTCTCCACATGGATGACTGGTAGCGCTCTGCACTATAAACGGGACTGACCAACACCAGAATGAGTCTGTTCTCAGAGCTTTTCAGACGGAGGATAAATCTACATCAACCTCCTCATCAGAGCCTGAAAGCTGCTGACATCAGCGTTACAGAACAAGAGACTGGCGCTCCTGGACCTGGGCTTCTTCAGCAGAATCCTCTTCACATCATTATTTTAGGCTACTTTGAGCTTCTGCATGCTAGCTTTGTTATAGTGACACCACAGAGTATACAGAGGTGTACAGTAGGTTCTGAAGAGGTGGATTTTTACATTGTCTGAACACATGAAATTTCCTGATCAGAGTATTAGCTTGAGCGTACAGAATACGACACTGCCGATAAACGTCGTCATCATCATCACAGAGCTGATCCGTGATGATTGATCACATTGTTACCAATCATACATCCAGTTTGACAGCTGTTTAGTTGCTTTGACAAGTCATCCATGTACAGATTGAACAGTGCTGGCATGCTGTACATGATGAGTGTGTGTGATGATGATTATTTACATCATGTTTCATATTCACATGTTCTGCCTGACTTCTCTGTTAAACATGAACAGTTTTCTCCAGTTTTTGGTGGAACCCTCCTATGTTCTACAGCAGATTGTGAAAGAACGGAAACAGCTAGAAACACGCCGTCTGTTCCTGATGAAAGAAGAGAGTCTGCTCTTTCTTTTACTGGTTTCGGTGTTTACATGGTCATAGCGCACAATATTCTGTGACGCTTCAAAAAACAGTAAAAATGCACAAAAACGCTGGCAGTGAGGGGCTTTATGTTCAGAAAATGACTGGCAGCCAATGAGTTAACGGTGATCTCTGAGACGGATGAATCCTGTAGGGTCTGATCTGATCAGTCCGTCTATGTCAGACTCCTGATAGATGGAGGAGAGGTTTAGAGGTTTCTAGATGATGACTGGCTGATCGATCAGCTGATAGATCCTCTAGATCATCCTATGGATCTATGAGCTGAACTGGACTCAGTGTTAGATCATCAGAACCAGTAAAACCCAGTATCAGGTTCCTTCAACCAGTGAGTTATCCGACAGGTTGACAGGATGAACATCATGACGTTTCTCCTCCTGTGGACTAAATGAACTGTTTCTCTGAGATCCTGTAGATCTGTCAGACTGACAGCAGGTCTCAGGTGATCCGTCAGCATCTGGTCACCTGATCAGACATTTTCCTGTTCCTCCACCAGAAGCTCCTGGAGCTTCAGCCTCTGAGAAATCACGTTTTCTAACCTCTCTGTGTCACGATTTACTGTTAAAAGACAGAAACCCACCGACTCATTTATATGTGATTATTCATGATGTCATTGACCATATATGGCAGAATGTGGGTGTGTAGGAGGGTTCTGATCCAGAAGGGATCAGGGGGGGACTGAGGTCATGTGACTTCACTAGACTCTGATTGGTTTAGGAACCTCGTTAAAGAGCCTCTGATTGGTTCACAGCATCATCGTGTTCAAATCATCTTCAGAGGTCAGAGGTCATCAGGGATGTGTAGCTTACCTCTGATCACACGGCGTCCCAGGACCAGCAGCAGGAGGATGATGGCTGCCATGGTAACAGTAACCAGGACGACCAGGACTGTCTCCTTTGTGCTGAGCAAGCTGTCTGTGGAGAGACAAAGACACCGTGGGACATGTCCAGGTCCCACCAGGATTCAGGATCAGGCCCAGTTCCTCTAAGCTGCTGCTGGTCTAGCAGGGTCAGCTCAGTCTGAGCCCTGTGATTGGTCAGAACACCTGTCCCTGCTCACCTATGTGACTGTGTTTGAGGGCGGGGGTGTCGGCAGTGGGCGGAGCCTCTGTGTAGTTGGCGTTGCAGAGATTCTGACTGCAGCAGCAGAACCGGTAGCTGGACCTCTGGACCTGAGGGTCCTTCAGCAGGACGCAGCGGTCGCCATGACACTCCTGTTGGTGTCCAACGTGAGTCCAACAACCTGGAATCATGGCAGGTTGTTTACCAACAAATAAATAAACAGATCACTAATAAACAGATCAATAAAAAGACCAACCTAAACAAATAGATCAATAAACAGACAAATAAACAGACTGATCAATAAACAAACAGATCAACAAACAAACAGACAATAAACAAACAGATCAACAAACAAACACAATAAACAAAGACAATAAACAAACAGACCAATAAACAAACAGACAATAAACAAATAGACCAATAAACAAACACAATAAACAAACAGACAATAAACAAATAGACCAATAAACAAACACAATAAACAAACAGACAATAAACAAACAGATCAACAAACAAACACAATAAACAAACAGACAATAAACAAACACAATAAACAAACAGATCAATAAACAAACACAATAAACAAACAGATCAATAAACAAACACAATAAACAAACAGATCAATAAACAAACACAATAAACAAACAGACAATAAACAAACACAATAAACAAACAGACCAATAAACAAACAAACCAATAAACAAACGGATCAATAAACAAACAGACCAATAAACAAACAGACCAATAAACAAACAGACTCAGCTCAACAACTAAACCCAGAGTTTATCCTCACCTTGATTCAGCAGCTTCAATTCACCATCTAATCTTTTTTCCCACAATCCATAGCAGCTGGAGCCGTGGCTGCAGCGAATCGTTCCATTTTCCTGCACTTCTTCTCCCAGCTCATTGGTGGAGACAGGCTCCGCCCCCTGAAGGCTGTTGCTGAAGGAACAAAACCTCTCAGGTCCATCGTCTGACTGAAAACCTGCAGAAACAAAAGTAAACAGACCAAAACGTCAGTCAGGGGCCAAAACGTCTGTCAGGGGCCGAAACGTCAGTCAGGGGCCAAAACGTCAGTCAGGGGCCGAAACGTCAGTCCGGGGCCAAAACGTCTATCAGGGGCCAAAACGTCAGTCAGGGGCCAATAAGTCTGTCAGGGGCCGAAACGTCAGTCAGGGGCCGAAACGTCAGTCAGGGGCCAAAACGTCAGTCAGGGGCCAATAAGTCTGTCAGGGACCGAAACGTCAGTCAGGGGCCGAAACGTCAGTCAGGGGCCGAAACGTCAGTCAGGGGCCAAAACGTCAGTCAGGGGACAAAACGTCAGGGGCCAAAACGTCAGTCAGGGGCCGAAACGTCTTTCAGGGGCCAAAACGTCTTTCAGGGGCTCATTTGTCAAAACGTCAAATGAAATAGTAGCAGAAGACAAAGGTACGGAGTGTAGGATGACCATAATTAGATTTTTGAAAAAGGACATCAGTCGTGAAACATTTTGATACTGTTTAATGAAAGAAGACATAAATCTATTTAAGGTATGAAGTCGCTGTGTAGTTTTGAAGAATAATTAAATAACATTTTGGTTGTTTTGTATAAAAAGAGCTTTTCCCCTCCATATTGTAAACTTTAATGAGATTTAATTGTGAATCGCTCAATAAATATATCATGAACGATAACCTGTGTTGCACCACTGACCTCTGACCTCTGGGAGCAGCAGAACCAGAACACACACTCTCAGGTCCATCATGGACTCCGACACATCACTGATCCTGGAGCAGCAGACGGGGTGGGATCATCTCCACTGGACCTGGAACACAGAGACACCAGAACCGTGACCTCTGACCTGGGCCGGATCATCACATGGGCATTTCGGGCACATGCTGAGGGGCCCACGACCACCAGGGGGCCCACGACCACCGGGGGCCCACGGCCACCAGGGGGCCCACGACCACCAGGGGGCCCACGGCCACCAGGGGGCCCACGGCCACCAGGGGCCCCCAGGGGGCCCACAGCCACCAGGGGGCCCACGGCCACCAGGGGGCCCACGGCCACCAGGGGGCCCCACGGCCACCAGGGGGCCCACGGCCACCAGGGGGCCCCACGGCCACCAGGGGGCCCCACGGCCACCAGGGGGCCCACGACCACCGGGGGCCCACGGCCACCAGGGGGCCCACGGCCACCAGGGGGCCCACGGCCACCAGGGGGCCCACAACCACCAGGGGGCCCACAACCACCAGGGGGCCCACGGCCACCAGGGGGCCCATGGCCACCAGGGGCCCCCAGGGGGCCCACAGCCACCAGGGGGCCCACGGCCACCAGGGGGCCCACGGCCACCGGGGGCCCACGGCCACCAGGGGGCCCACGGCCACCAGGGGGCCCACGGCCACCAGGGGGCCACGACCACCAGGGGGCCCACGACCACCAGGAGGCAACGACCACCAGGCGGCAACGACCACCAGGCGGCCCACGACCACCAGGGGCCCCACGACCACCAGGGGCCCACGACCACCAGGGGGCCCACGACCACCAGGGGGCCCTGAGAGTAAATGTTTTTTCAGAGAAAAGTTGCTCTGAGGTCAGTATAGTGTTATTAGTTATTTTTCTTAACGCGGTTAGGGTGGGTCATGGATCTGTATCCTCTCACAGGAATGGTTGTGTGAGGAGAAAGTGAGAGAGAACAAACAGCGTGAAGAAGAGCAAAGTCTGTCTAAAAGACCAGCTTCCTGGATTTTAACACTCCCACTGTAATGTGAAGAGTGAGGATTTTTCATGATTAACAGAAGTTTTATTATTATATTAAAAGATCACAGTGTTAACTTTTCGCTAAGGATAAAAATATTATCTAAATAGTAATTTCTTTCTTAAAAGTCCCATGACTCCATATGTAAATCACTTTCTATTAAACAGGTGTAATCTCTGATGCCTCTAGATCAGCGTTGCACCATTAGAACTCAAAATACGCTGTAATTATTTCCTAAGGAGAAACTCAGAGATCAGAAGAAAGCGCCGCCTTCCGGTTCTGCTGGGTTTCTCCTTATTTGGCAGCCTGACACTTCTGCTGCAGTAGGGGGCGGTGCCCAGTAGGGGGCAGTGCCCAGTAGGGGGGCAGTGCCCAGTAGGGGGCAGTGTCCAGTAGGGGGCAGTGCCCAGTAGGGGGGCAGTGCCCAGTAGGGGGCAGTGCCCAGTAGGGGGCAGTGCCCAGTAGGGGGCAGTGCCCAGTAGGGGGCAGTGCCCAGTAGGGGGCAGTGTCCAGCAGGGGGCAGTGCCCAGTAGGGGGCAGTGCCCAGTAGGGGGCAGTGCCCAGTAGGGGGCAGTGCCCAGTAGGGGGCAGTGCCCAGTAGGGGGCAGTGTCCAGTAGGGGGCAGTGTCCAGCAGGGGGCAGTGCCGTCGCGTGAAAGAGAAACGAAACTGAAACTAAACACTACACGGTCTATGGTCAATGGCGGCAGCAGCACTGGCGTTGTCCTCGCTCCAGGTGTCGTGAACGTGCATGTGGGCGGAGAATTTACCATATAAGGAAGTCCGGATCACTATGACCTCATAGTGGGCTGGAGTGAAAAAAGCTGTTTGAAACCTGGGTCTGAAATCTGGAAGAGCTTCTCACTGGCTGGACTAGGAGACAGATGGACGCCGTTTTTTGCTCTTTCTGGCAGGTTGAAGGTGAGAACTCAACACATGATAGGTAAGTCAGGAAACATGGAGAACGATGTCATGGGCACTTTAATACAAAAGGAAATATAGTAAAACAATGCCCCGCGACACACACACTCACACACACACAGAGACCACAGGAGCCGATCTAACAGAGCTAATCTTGCTAGCTGCTACGTTCCAGTCCTTCCCAGCTGCCTGTATCTCTAAAAGCTTTAATCAGTCGGTGTTCTCTGACTCCTGGAGGTGAATTTGATAAATCTAGGGTGATAGAATCATGTCCTGCCGCCTCTATCACCCTAGATTTCTCAAGTTCGCATCACGGAGTGGAGCTCCGGAGGAGCGTGCGCAGCAGAGCCGCCTTTGATGCACTGTAAGCGGACTGAGGTCCAGGAAACAGTCGGGGATTTGAGGCCTATCGTCCTGAGACCCATAAACATGGACAGATCGCTGTGCGGTCGCCTAGAACAGCACCTTTAGCTCTGTGGAACCCTATAATCCATCAGAGAGGTTTTCAGCTCCATAAACAAGATAACACCAGTTTGATGAGAAAAACCACTGATTCAGACAAAGGAAGTCCGCCATCGACCAGCAACACAACACAACGGTGCAACGCTGCCACCTACTGGATATACATTTATTATTACTTTTTTAGCTTCCAGAACGCGCAGCAGCGTCAGGTGACGTCACATCTGTAGGACAGCGCGGGACATTTTACAGCTCACAGCCTGTTGTAGATTATAGAATGATCCATGGTGACCTCATTGTTTTTGGTTTAAAATGCTTCATCACTCAGTAACCTAAACAAACTGAACAAGCAGGATGACTTTATTAAAATCTTCCCTCTAGTCCCTTTAACTATTTACTGATTCTAACCCTCCTCCTGTGAGACTGGTGGGGCGGCGCCCTAGCGCCCCCTATTGACGGGCCGCTACTGATACACACTAAAACACACACACACACACACACGCACACAAACACACACACACACACACACACACACACACACACGATAGATCTCATCGTGCGCGTGTCCGCAGGTAAACCTGCCGGCAGGGAGTGGCACATGCCCGCGCGCCAACACGCGCACACAGTGGTTCTTACCGGTGAGGAAGACTCAGTCTGCAGCGCGAGATGAAGCCGGTTTCTGCCCTAACCCCGGTCCGGTCCGGTCCGGTCCGGTTCGGCTGGGCCTGTCTCGGTTTGGTCCAGTCCAGTCTGATCCGGTCCGGTTGTTCCTCTGCAGCTTGATCCGGATGCAGCAGCTGGTTTGTGGGTCAGAACCTGAGCAGAGGTGAAACAGCGGTCCGGTTCTAGGAGACCGAACCGGAACTATCGGAGACCACGTTCGGTCTACTCCTTCAGAATAAAAGCCTCTCAATCAAACATACTTCCGGTCTACTTCAGAATAAAACCTCCACAGTCCATCACAGATATAAAAGGCTAGATGCTCTATCTGAGTCAACAGCGTCCCTACACGGCGGCCATCTTACTTCAGGCAGCTGATTGGTTGGTTTTTAAATCTCCTTTATTGCCAAAAAGTTTACATAACTGTGGTAAAGTACAAACACTGGAGGATGAGAACATATAAGACTCTAAACCAAACATTACGGATCAAATAGCAAAAATAAATAACCTGAGATAAAAAAGAAAATACAGAAAATAAAATACAAACACAAATAGATCAAATGAAATGCAAAGAACGAGGGTCTCTCATAATGCTCTACCACAGCATGCTGTATTTGCATGTATTTTAGGGATGAAACATAATAACATGAAAACATAAAAATTAGGTCTTGTTTTTTGAAATTTACATTTATGTATAAAATATTTACCAATAATAATAATAATAAGTGTATTAATAGACAAATAATGTAAAAAGTCTTTTAGAGGTAGACCATATAACACAATTGCTTCTGTTAAGGTAAGGAAATTAATATATTATACTATATATTAATAATATATTTTGAAAAAAGCCAGTAATGCAAATCATCCCAGAAGGCATTAACAAAGACATAATCAAAAATAGATGTTCTGTTTCCACATATTCATCACAAGATACACAGTTACTGCTCTCAAAATGAAAACAACGATTTAGAAAGTCTGCCGAAGGATAAATATCATCGATCATTTTAAAGTGAGTCTCCTTCGTTTTTGGTGCTATGGGAAATTTGAAAAAATAACATTTTTAATTCTTCGCTTCTTCATTGGAATAAAATTCCCCCCTCACCTCACCTCGCCTCGCCATCCTTTGTTTATCCGGGTCCGGGTCGCGGGGGCAGCATTCCAAGTCGGGCATCCCAGTCCATCTTCTCCCCAGCCAAGTCCACCAGCTCCTCAGCTGGGACGCCCAGGTGTTCCCAGTCCAACCTGGAGATGTGTTTCCTCCAGCTTGTCCTGGGTCGACCTGGGGGCCTCCTGCCGGCAGGACATGCCCAGAACACCTCCCGAGGGAGGCGTCCAGGGGGCGTCCTGACCAGATGTCCGAACCACCTCAACTGGCTCCTTTCGACATGGAGGAGCAGCGGTTCTACTCCGAGTCTCTCCCGGATGTCCGAGCTTCTTACCCTATCCCTAAGGCTGAGCCCGGACACCCTGCAGAGGAAACTCATTTCAGCCGCTTGTATCCGCGATCTCGTTCTTTCGGTCATTACCCAAAGCTCATGACCAGGTGAGGACTGGGACGTAGACCGACCGGTAAATCGAGAGCCTTGCTTTCTGGCTCAGCTCCTTCTTCACCACAACAGACCGGTTCAGCGTCCATCACTGCAGACGCTGCCCCAATCCGCCTGTCCATCTCCCTCCTTCCCTCACTAGAGAACAAGACTCTGAGATACTTAAACTCCTCCACCTGGGGCAGGACCTCTCTCCTGACCTGGAGTTGGCAATCCACCCTTTTCCAGTCCAGAACCATGGTCTCAGACTTGGAGGTGCTGATCCTCATCCCAGCCGCTTCACACTCTCCAGTAAGAGCTGAAGGTCAGAGCCTGATGAAGCTAGAAGGACCACATCATCCTCATCATCTCCTGCCACCAAACTCAACACCCTCCACACCACGATAGCCAATCAGCTCTCGAGTCTGCGACAGTCAGTCCTTCTAGCAGGACTGACATCATGTCCTGTGATTGGATACGGCATCATTGGGCAAAATCTCTAAACTTAACCGGGAGATTGGTTAGCTACTGACAGCTAACGGTTTACTTTAACCCGTGATGGCTGAAGGAGGCGATGGGGTCCTGTTCCAGCAGGAAAAACGTTTATCTGTTGTTTTCTGACAAGGAAATATGAACTTTACCCGTGGATCTCAACTTCAGAGAAACGCTGGAAGTGCTTGTTGCTAGTAACTGATGGATTAGGCGTTTGGAGCTACTCTGTGGAGGTGATCCATGTTGGTGAGTGTAAGCATTTTGGTTGTATTTTTATTGTGATTTTGTTAGTAATCCGTCACCTGTCGTGTGTCACTGAGCTTCTGCAGCACCGCTATACACACAGGCTGAGCAAAATACCACGACGACGTAACACAACCTGGGCCTGGACGTGAAGAGGCTGTAGATATCTCTGACAGTGAGCTGCTCATCCAGGTCCTGGTGATCCTAAGAGGTTCAGGTGAAGACAGCTGGACTGGTTCTGCAGGTGAAGGTAGTGCTGTCATTCTGGGCTGAATACAGGTCATGACTTGGTTGATGTCATAGGTCTGGATCCAGTTCAAAACTGTCTAGGGTCAGCTGTGTGTCAGCAGCTGGTCCTGTACTTCCCCAGATCTGGACCACTTCTGGAAACCACATCAGGACCAGTACAGGGTGGTATCTGGTCTGAGTGTGGACCAGATCTGAGTAGGACTCCTAGAGTGGGTCAGCCCTGACACCATGAGGTTCAGATCCAGGGTTCATCCTCCCTGAATGTCAGAACAAGACCCGATGAAGTAAAGATGTCTGACCCCTCCCAGAGGCTGATGGTCCTGGTAACACGTTCTCTAGGATCACAGAGGAACTCAAACTTCACCGCAGTAAGGTGGGTTAGCAGAGAGACGGTGACATGAAGCCAAACGTCAGGTGTTACACAGCTGAGTCTGAGGAGAGCTGTTGTCTCCTCTGACAGGATGCTGGTGGTCCACTGATGGACAGCAGGGGCATGTTGACTTCAGCAGAGAGGAGGTCTGGAACATAAGACTGAAGTCCACAAACAAGATCCTTGGATGACAGCAGGGCCGGATCTAGCCAGCCCCACTAAGGGGGGCAGGTAGAATATCAGGGGGGCCAGTCTGGACATGCTAAGAATGTTTTGGTCATCACATCCCCCCAATCCCTTAAATGCATCGAAAACCATGACATCATCATATCAGTTCCTCTATCCATAGATTTATGTTCATATCTGATCCCTACCCTCTGCATTTACCCGGCTTGGGACGGAACAAGTAGGACACTGGCTGATGCCCTGTTGAGACTGACCTCATCTGGTTAGGTTTTTGTTATATTTTTGTTTTTTGGTTCTTTTTTGTGTTTTTTTTTTGTGTTCTTTTTGTGTTTTTTGTTTTTCTTTCTTTCTGGGTCATTTCGTTTGTCTTTTTTTATTTTATTTTTTTCTTCATTTTGATTTTTTAATCTTATCTATCTATTTAACCCTTATTTTTGTCTTTTAGATTGTTTACTTTTATTTTTTTAATCTGTCTTATCTGTTGAACCTTTCTATTTTGTCTTTTAGATTATATTTATCTTTTTTTTAATCTATCTTAATTTGCATTGAACCTACCTTTTGTGTTTTATATTACTTTTTATCTTTTTATTTTTATTCTTTCCATCTTATCTATATATTGAACCTCTCATTTTGGTCTTTTACTTAATTCTTTATTTTTATCCATACGTCCTTTATCCATTTTCTATTGTTTATGGTATTTCTATCTTTTTTGTGTGTATATTTGTTGTTTTTATTTCTTTATGGCTTATATTAGCAGGGTGCACACAATGTTTCATCCCACGTTCTCAAGGGAGAACCTGGCGTTCTTGTCTGGTACTAACAGGGGGGGGGGTAGGTTGATGATGAAGATGTGATGAAGAAGCTGTCGCTGTTTTTGTGTGTGTCGCAGTAGTACTGGACAAAATCCTCACGGACTGGATCGGATCATGGATTTCAGTCAGAGATTTGATCATTCTTCGAATCAGCAGAAAGAAAAATAAAAGACAAAAAACTTTGATCTCTATTTATTTTGTAGCAACATTTTCCTGCTCACTCAAGATGTCAATCCAATGCTTAAATAAAATGTTTAATCATATAAAACAAATTAAATGGTGAGAAGACTTCTGATCACCTCTCGGGTCAGACAGAGCCGCTCACTGCCCACAGCTTGGGGGGTGGGGGGGGGGGGG
>SSNR01000097.1:1422885-1451148 GCA_006937965.1 Callopanchax toddi | reverse complement strand
TAACCCCCCCCCCCCCCCCCCACACACACACACACACACACACCACCTCCCAGGTCCGGTGGACATCACCACTAACCCTCCAGCATCTCCACTGTCCCCCTCAGTCTCCTCCTACACCCGCACAGCAACACCCCCCTCCCTCCCCACTCTCTCAATCAATACTCCAGCACTCAAGGAGACAGCCGAACAACCCTAACGGAGAGAAGAGAGAAGCGTCTGTTCTCTTTGAGCGCTAGAAGACACACATCGGACCACTGAGGAGAGAAACGCAGCGGCTGAAGTTCAGACAGCACGGTGGTGCGGTGGTTAGCACTGTTGCCCCACAGTAAGGTCACGGTTTGAATCGCGGCTGCAGCCTTTCTGCGTGGAGTTACCAGGTTCTCTCCATACATGCCTGGGTTTCCTCCGGGTGCTCCGGTTCCCCCACAGATCACAACATGCCCTATAGGTGTGTATGTAAGTCGCTTTGGATAAAAGCATCAGCTAAATGAATAAACCTGTTAGAAGGCAGCAGGACCTGGAGGACCTGACTCTCAGCCCCAGACTGCTCAGAGACCAGCTGACAGCTCTGTAAAGGTCTCACATCTTCAACCTGAGCCTCCGTCTGGAGAAGGTCCCCCCCTCTGGAAGACCTCCTGAGTGGTTCCAGGTCCAAAGACAGCACACACCAGGGAGCTGGACCACTACAGACCAGTCTCCTAACCTCCCACCTGATGAAGACCATGGACAGACTCATCCTCACCACCTTCAGTCTGCAGTGAGCCCAGGATGGACCACTACAGTCTGCTGATAGGCCAAACACGGGGCTGGAGGACGCTGTCATCTATCTGCAGCATCGGGCGCTGACTCACCTGGAGACACCTCAAAGTGCTGAGTCATGTTTTCTGACTTCTCTTTAACACCATTCAGCATCTCTCCTGCAGGAGGAGCTGAGAGCAGCAGGACTGGAGGAGACCTGGCTGATGGATCAGGGACTACCTCACCAACAGGTCTCAGGACGTCAGGCTGAGGAACTGTGTGTCTGAGGTGTCGTCTGCAGCCCTGGAGCTCCACAGGGAACGGTTCTCTCACCGTTTCTCTTCAGCCTCTACACCTCAGACTTCACCTCCAACACCAGCAGCTGTCACCTCCAGAAGTTCTCTGATGACTCAGCCGTTGTTGGCTGTGTTACTGAAGGGAACCACCTGGAGTATCAGTCAGTCATCAGGGGCTGTGTGAGCTCAACCATCTGCTGAAACACCGTCAGACAAAGGAGACGGAGACTGACTTCCAGAGAGGAGCATCACCCCCCCCCCCACACCAGTGAACATTCAGGGCTCAGAAACTGAAATAGTGGATCCTTTAAAGTGATAATATGCAGTTTTGCTTGTTTGGGGCGCCCTCTGGTGTCCGTTTTAAATCACTGCATTAAACAAAGTAGCCCATAGTTCTTCCTTAGAAACTGCTAAATCTAAGTGTTAAACGTCTCCTCAGCCTTCATAGCTTTCTACAGGAGCGGTTATTTACTCCTTCAAAGAAATCAGCTGTGTTCAAGCAGGGAGAGATGGGAAAAATCAGGAATCATGAGATAAAAACACTCCAGNACATCACCTCACCCTGACCTCCAGCCTGACCTGTCCTCTCCCTGCAGGTGGGTCCATGTGGAGGTGACTTGGTCTGGAAGAGCTCTAGTGATCCAGAGGAGACCCAACCACAGGCTGGTCCTCTGACAACAAGAATCATGGGAACCTGAAACCTCCACACTGAGAGGAGAATTCATCTGCAGTGGATTCACATGAAATCAGAAACGTCTTTACCTGACAGCAAAATGTGACTGTTGTTCATCAGGATCCATTAGTTTGAGTCTGTAAAAGATTAAAGGAACATCAGCTCTATCAGTAACATCTCATCACATTTAGGGTTTCTTCTGGGCTCCTGATCTCAGAGACAGAACTTAAAATGTGTTTGTTCTTAATATTATAATAAAAAAAGACTTGTGTGACAGACCCGAGGTTTAACTGAACCTGAATCAGAGTAAAGTTTAAAGTCAGATCAACAACAAACTTCCTGTTTAGGGTCAACTCGTCCTAAAGGCTCTGCTCTGTTCAGACACTTTTCAACAAGTGATGAGGAAATGGTTCCGTTTCATGAATGTCCTTGATTCAGTTCTATCTAGGGTTCTATCAGAACCGTACCTCTGTCTGAGAGACTCCAGTTTCTCTTCCTCTTGTTTCAGATCAGATCTGTAAATAAAAACAGTCAACATGAAAACAGTTTCTAGGTTTTCATCCCAGATGTTTGACTGAACCATCCTGATGAACCTCAGCGTGTTCCGGAAAGCCTAAAAAGTAATAAATGTATATCCAGCAGGTGGCAGTATCGCACCGTTGTGATGCGGGCCAATGGCTGGCGTCGTCTTCTGTGGTTTTTCTCATAATTCTGGCGGTTTTTGGCCAACAGACGACCCCTCTGATGGATTACAGTGTCACAGAGCTAAAGGTGATGCTATTGGCTAGCGCACATCGAGTGGATGTTTATGGGTCTCAGGACTGTAGGCTTCAAATCCCCGAGTGTTTCCCGGCCCTCAGTCCACTTACAGTGTGTGTGTGTGTGTGTGTGTGTGTGTGTGTGTGTGTGTGTGTGTGTGTGTGTGTGTGTGTGTGTGTGTGTGTGTGTGTGTGTGTGTGTGTGTGCGCGCCCCGCGGGGCATTGTTTCACCATATTCCGTTTGTATTAATAAAATTTATTTTTAATTATGGAATCATGTCTCCGCCTGCCTTTGGTTGAACCCTTATGAGATGACCTAGTGAGAAGTTTATGCGCGCTCCCGTTCAGGGTCGTAGTTATTCACAGCGCTGGGCGCGGAGCTGGTGAGGTTTGTTTATTAATCTTGAGTATATTCCCTTTAACTCAGGGTGTTTACCTTAACTCAGGGCGTTTACCTTAACTCAGGATGTTTACCTTAACTCAGGATGTTTACCTTAACTCAGGATGTTTACCTTAACTCAGGACGTTTACCTTAACTCAGGACGTTTACCTTAACTCAGGACGTTTACCTTAACTCAGGACGTTTACCTTAACTCAGGACGTTTACCTTAACTCAGGATGTTTACCTTAACTCAGGATGTTTACCTTAACTCAGGATGTTTACCTTAACTCAGGACGTTTACCTTAACTCAGGGTGTTTACCTTAACTCAGGACGTTTACCTTAACTCAGGGCGTTTACCTTTATTCAGGGCGTTTACCTTAACTCAGGATGTTTACCTTAACTCAGGATGTTTACCTTAACTCAGGGCGTTTACCTTAACTCAGGGTGTTTACCTTAACTCAGGGCGTTTACCTTAACTCAGGATGTTTACCTTAACTCAGGACGTTTACCTTAACTCAGGGCATTTACCTTTATTCAGGGCGTTTACCTTAACTCAGGATGTTTACCTTAACTCAGGGTGTTTACCTTATCTCAGGATGTTTACCTTAAGTCAGGATGTTTACCTTAAGTCAGGATGTTTACCTTAACTCAGGGTGTTTACCTTATTTCAGGGTGTTTACCTTAACTCAGGGTGTTTACGTTATCTCAGGATGTTTACCTTAACTCAGGGTGTTTACCTTAACTCAGGATGTTTACCTTAACTCAGGACGTTTACCTTAACTCAGGGTGTTTACCTTAACTCAGGATGTTTACCTTAACTCAGGACGTTTACCTTAACTCAGGACGTTTACCTTAACTCAGGGTGTTTACCTTAACTCAGGGTGTTTACCTTAACTCAGGGTGTTTACCTTAACTCAGGACGTTTACCTTAACTCAGGACGTTTACCTTAACTCAGGACGTTTACCTTAAATCAGGACGTTTACCTTAAATCAGGGTGTTTACCTTAAATCAGGGTGTTTACCTTAACTCAGGACGTTTACCTTAACTCAGGACGTTTACCTTAACTCAGGACGTTTACCTTAAATCAGGGTGTTTACCTTAACTCAGGGTGTTTACCTTAACTCAGGGTGTTTACCTTAACTCAGGATGTTTACCTTATATCAAGATGATGTTGTTTTTGATTGGCCTCCATCTTCTCGATGCTGTAATCAGATCAGATCAGATATTAATAATAACTAGATGATAATAAAACCCAACCTTTAGCATGTAGCTGTTTTCTCACAGCCGATGATGATAATTATTTATCAGCAGCTCTTATTTTTATTTTATAGTGACATAATTTGCCATTCGAGTCAAACAGCTGCTAATTCTTCCCATAGATCTCATATAAAGGCCAGATTCCCTATCTGGGAGTCGACAGCGTCCCTACACGGCGGCCATCTTACTTCAGACAGCTGACGTTCTTTTCTCTCTGTTAGCAGCTGGAAGGTGAGTGATCAGAGTCAGTATGAAGCTCCGTGTTACTTTAGCATCTCAGACACTATTGTACTAGATGTGTGTTTTTATTGATTGGACAAAAATATTGGAATATAGAGACACTTTAATGCATGGCACTAGAAAAATAGAAATCTATCAGTTACTGCCAGTCCTTTACTATATTGATATGTAAATATTGATATCTGATGTAATGTGCAGGTCTGGCTGACCAGTTCAGTATCTGTAATAATGTCATTTTTATCATCAAAAACATGAACATCTCTAATAACATTAGTTTTCCCTTAGTGTCACTCTGTCATTCATTTATTCTTTAATTTGTGTTTTTCATCAGTTTTTATTTATCTCTTTACTTTAACTCACAACTATCCCAGTTTTCTCTTCATCTCAAACTTTCATCAAATGTGTTTTAGGCTGAAAGCAGAAAGAAATGTTTATTATAATAATCAACTCAACTAAACAGAAGTGTAGATGTGGAAGCAGATACATTTGGTTTATGGTTAGTAAGTTTATGGAAAATTAACAGGATAAGGGAAAACTGCTGGGCGTGGCCAAACCGGCAGACCTGATAGGTGGACTGGGTGGCCACGCCCACTGGAAGACCAGCTGATAAAGACTCATCATGCCAACAACACCTGTGGCACTTCTGATGAAGACTGCAGCCAGTGGTCGAAACATGTCAACAGAAAGGTAAACCAATGACCTCAACACGTCTGATAATGAAACCCAAATAATTCTAGGTCAGTGAAGTAAAATGGCTGCATGGTAGCGAAGTAGGTAGCTCTGTTGACTCGCAGCACAAAGGTTTGATTCCTGGCTGCAGCTTTTCTGTGTGGAGGTAACATGTTCCCCCCATGCATGTGTAGGTTTCCTCCTGGTACTCTGGTTTCCCCCCAGCAGACCTTAACATGCCTGATAGGTATGTTGCTTTACACAACGTGGGAGAGGAGAAGGAACGCCATCAAGGAGGGACAATGCCCTGCATGGCAGGAAGCAGATTGAGGAAGTGGCTCAAATCCATAAATCCTACTAGTGGCAAGAAAGGACTGGACTGAAGGACAGTAGAGAGGCACAAGAACAAGTCTTCATCACAGGAGCCATAGAGACTTTGGGCTACCACATCAGACGGGACCCAGGATGGAGTCTACCATACCAGACGGGACCCAGGATGGAGTCACCAGACGGGACCCAGGATGGAGTCTACCATACCAGACAGGACCCAGAATGGAGTCTACCATACCAGACGGGACCCAGAATGGAGTCTACCATACCAGACGGGACCCAGGATGGAGTCTACCATACCAGACAGACCCAGGATGGAGTCTACCATACCAGACAGGACCCAGAATGGAGTCTACCATACCAGACGGGACCCAGAATGGAGTCTACCATACCAGACAGACCCAGGATGGAGTCTACCATACCAGACAGGACCCAGAATGGAGTCTACCATACCAGACGGGACCCAGAATGGAGTCTACCATACCAGACAGACCCAGGATGGAGTCTACCACACCAGACGGGACCCAGGATGGAGTCACCAGACAGGACCCAGGATGGAGTCTACCACACCAGACGGGACCCAGGATGGAGTCACCAGACGGGACCCAGGATGGAGTCACCAGACGGGACCCAGGATGGAGTCACCAGACGGGACCCAGGATGGAGTCACCAGACGGGACCCAGGATGGAGTCTACCACGACAGACAGGACCCAGGATGGAGTCTACCATACCAGACAGGACCCAGGATGGAGTCTACCACGACAGACAGGACCCAGGATGGAGTCTACCATACCAGACAGGACCCAGGATGGAGTCACCAGACGGGACCCAGGATGGAGTCTACCACACCAGTCGTGTTTCTCAATACTGGAGCCATCTGAGCTCAACATAGTGTTTACTGTGGTTTTTGTGTGTATGTGTGGGTGTACCCTCTGGCCTCTGTTTGTTATCAAATCCAAGATCCAGGACACTAAATCCTGGTTAATGTGGTGACTTCATCAGACCAGCTGCTAAAACATGGGATAGATATGGTTAAAAACTGAAGACTAGTCAATCAGCCATGTGGGGAAAGTGTCAGCCGAGAGTTTCAGTTTTTATTTACATTTGATGATCAGAGCTCACTGATCCTGATGGAGTCAAATGTTTTGATATTTGAGGTTTTTCAAGCTGTGGACGGAAATTTGTACCAAAAATAGTAGAAGTGCTTGAAGCTACAGTACCTCTCCTTGACAGATCTCAAGTCGTCTCTTTCTTGTTTCAAAGCAAATCTGTAAATAATGAAGAGTTCATCATTGTTGTATTAAAACCATGTAGACTGACACTGATCAGGTCTACCGCTCTGGGACCCTTATGATGATGTAATGTGACATAGTGTGTCAGTCATACCTTCGGTTGAGAGAGTCCAGGTTGTCCTCCATATTATTCAGGGCAGTTCTGTAAATAAGATGGAAACAGTTCAGTGTTTTGTTTTAATCCCAGATGTTTAGACTGAACCATCAGTTCTCCTGGATGAATTCTGATGAACCTCAGAACATCTACATGGTTATTAACGTATTCCAGCCTCTTCCTGACTGTTATCCTGTGGACAGATTGTCCCGCCTGAGCTGTGGATCTCTGCAGCTCCTCTAGACTTCCCATCAGCCTCTTGGCTGTTTCTCTGATTAATGCTCTCCTGGCCCACCTGTTAGTTCAGGTGGATGTCCATGTCTTGATAATCTAGCAGTTGTTCCATATGCTTTCCATTTTAGGGATGGTAGTGATGTGTCCTTCTGAGTCGAGGCTTCAAAGTGCGTACTGAGTGGTCCAGTAAGACTTGTGTGAGGAGCGTACTCATGCTTGTACCATAGATGGTGAAGTGAGAAGCTTGGTGATGTGACTGATTCAGGAAGTGGGTCGTCGATTTGGCTCGTGGTTAAAGCTGCACTCGTTGATTTTAAAGCCTCTTAACAACGTTCTAACATAGTATAGCTATAAATATATTGTGGAGATTTAAAAAACCTGAAAGAAATCAATAAAGTGGTTGTCCTGCAGTTCTCTAAAAACTTCAGCCAATCCGATTGGACAATCAGGCTGTCTGTCTGCCGCACTTCCTCACTGCTTGGATCCTCCATTAGTCCACCTGGGTGCATTTTACAGCAGAACATCCGGCTGTTAGCGCTTCAGTTTTAGGAAAAAATACCAGAGTTCCCCTGAAAAAACACCTTTTCAGCTAGCAGGAAACTAAAAACGTTTGGAGGTGAAAAGAGGAAAAGCTGGGGGAACGTTTCTACAGCTGGAGTTCTGGTCTCTATTGTTACCGTGGCAACGCAGGGTCCCATGTCTGTGGAAAGGCTGGTCTATGGATTTTACCCGACGGGAGGGGTGAGAGCTCTGAGACGTGTTTGTGAAAAATAGCTAGCGATACCTAGCTTGTTTACCAAATCAACGAGTGCAGCTTTAAAATAAAAGTTTCAGTGAAAGGTGGCGGGTCTCCTGACATGTTGGAGGGTTGGGACTCATTTCAGTGGTAAACATGAACAAAGTGATCCTGTAACATGAGCACAAACACAACTGTCTCCTCATCCTGTCAGAAACGTGGACCTGCTCATAGCAGCAGCTCAGGTTTATTCAAACCTTCACTCTCTGAAGAAGACATCACATCCTGATCACTGACTGGTTTATATTTATCGTCCACTTGATGGCAGTGTAGAGCTAATGAAGCTCCATGAAGCTTTGAACTGTGTGAACCCACTGGGGCTTCATGAAGCTTCATCTCACCTTCGCTAAATGATGGATGGACCAGAGCTTCCACCTCTTTAACCCTACCCTGTTCTTTAGTCTTCATGATGCTGAAGGTTCTCTAATGTTCTCTAACAGCCCTGTGGAACGTTCAGGGCTCTGACCTCGTTCACAGCGTTCTGTAAATGATAAAAACATTCACCTGATGTTGTGATGCGTTTGTTGTTGAATGTCTTCGGTTCTTCTGATCCTTTAATAAACATCACAGATTGTTAGACTGGATCAAATCTGACATTGAGTCAAACCTTATTTAACTGACTGGTTCATTATTTGTATATTTATCCAGTTTTAGGATTGGCTGTCTTTGTAAGACGAGTTAAAATAACAGCACTTAAAGGTGATTCTCATCTGAGGAACGTTCTCAGTTCAAAGCTCCTCAGAAAGAGAAATATTCTGAAAACAAGTCCGAATGTTTGAAGAGACATTTATGATTTCCCTGCACTGGATGAGAGAGAAACACCAACGTGTTTCATTTTCTTTTTAACAAAGAAACACACAATAATTAAAGTTTGAAATCTTTCAAAATGCAAACAGAAGCTAATGGTTTTAACCGTGTCGACTTTACCAATGACAGAAGGTTGTCAGTTTCTCTTCCTCTTGTTTCAGATCAGATCTGAAAATAAAGACGTTCAGCATGAAAACAGCTCACACACACACACACACACACACACACACACACACACACACACACACACACACACACACACACACACACACACACACACACACACACACAGGGTGCAGGAGGACAAACAACAGGAACTCATCAGACTTTTCAACAACTGTTTATGACACAAAATGTTTTAAATAACTAAACTCACACATACGTACAGTATGTTTCTTAGCAGACTGAACGTTATACCGTAAATGTTTTGTGAAATAATCAGAAACCTGATTTTTTTTAAATGCTTTAAAGGGATATTCCAAATACCGGCTACTAGGCTAAACCGGTAAAGTTTTTTAAGGCGGCTCGTTGCCCTCTAACTACGGGGAATATGGCAACAGACAAAACTTCAGTTTTGGGTGGAATATCTCTTTAAAAGCAAGTCTCCTCCAATGAAACCATGAATATGAACTCCATCTTATTTAAGTATACTTGACCTGTACTCCTTGCTTCCAGGGTTTTTTGGCCAAATCAAATCCTGGATGAACCCCATGATGCTCTGGAAGATGGTTGTTGAACCAGCTGGCATTTTGCTAAAAAAAGAACAAACATATGTATGTCAGATATTTTGTCCTTCTTCTAAAAATGACTGAAAGTACTCTGGTCAGAACCAGTTAGAACCAGAATAAGTCAGAACCAGTTAGAACCAGTCAGAACCAGTTAGAACCAGAATAAGTTAGAACCAGTCAGAACCCGTTAGAACTAGAATAAGTCAGAACCAGTCAGAACCCGTTAGAACCAGAATAAGTTAGAACCAGTCAGAACCCATTAGAACTAGAATAAGTCAGAACCAGTTAGAACCAGTCAGAACCCATTAGAACTAGAATAAGTCAGAACCAGTTAGAACCAGTCAGAACCCGTTAGAACCAGAATAAGTCAGAACCAGTTAGAACCAGAATAAGTTAGAACCAGAATAAGTTAGAACCAGTCAGAACCAGTTAGAACCAGAATAAGTCAGAACCAGTTAGAACCAGTCAGAACCCATTTGAACCAGTTAGAACCACTTAGAACCCATATGAATAGTCAGACACAGTTAGAACCAGTTAGACGCAGCAGAAAATCTGAACAAAAACAAAACATGTCTACACTGATCAGGACTACAGGGACCAGGACTACAGGGACCAGGACTACAGGGACCAGGACTACAGGGACCAGGACTACAGGGACCAGGACTACAGGGACCAGGACTACAGGGACCAGGTCTACAGGGACCAGGACTACAGGGACCAGGACTACAGGGACCTGGTCTACAGGGACCAGGACTACAGGGACCTGGTCTACAGGGACCTGGTCTACAGGGACCAGGACTACAGGGACCAGGACTACAGGGACCTGGTCTACAGGGACCAGGACTACAGGGACCAGGTCTACAGGGACCAGGTCTACAGGGACCAGGTCTACAGGGACCAGGACTACAGGGACCAGGACTACAGGGACCAGGACTACAGAGACCAAGTCTACAAGGTCTGGGACTAGTTAGAGTATTGGAACTGGATCCAAGTCTCCATTAAACTTTAAACTTTGTCCCTGAGTGAACCTGGTCTGAGGTTAAATAAAACATCTGATCTCAGCGCTGTGTGCTGATTGGTTCTCAGAATTAGGGCGAAGCTTCATACTCTAGGACCTGACAGAACTCTGATGTTGTTTCAGTCTGATGGTTCTACTGGAGGTCTTTAGGACCAGAACCAGAGAACCGGTTTCCTACCTGGAGCTGAGACTCAGAGTTTCTCTGTCCTTCTGCTTCAGAGCAGATCTGGAAAAATAGACATGAAACTTTTTAGTCCCAGATGTTGAGACGGAGCCATCAGAGGAGTCCTGATGAACCTCAACCTCTCCATGGTTTTATTCATTAGGAGATGCTGTAGACAACAGAAAGTTTACCTGATCTCATTGTGGCTCTTCTGCTGAGTGTCGTTAAACTCTACAAGTCTTCAGGGAACAGAAGAGACAAGTAAACAAGGAGTAATCTGTTTATTTAGAAGTTTGTACCTATTTAAATGTTCTCAGATCAATAGTTCAGTCATTAAATAAACTGGAGTATAAAAGATGGTTGACTTAGTTATTTTATAGAGTTACACCTTAAAGTTCTGAGACCTCGTAGTGAGAAAACAAACCACCTGAACACGAGTCGTACCTTTGTTTGAGAATCTTCACAGCCTCCTTTTCTTTTGAGGGATTTCTGTAAAGTATAAAATGTCTTTAACTTTTATTAATAATGACAGAGATCATGAAATCTAACAAACAAACTGACCTTTTCCTTTGTTGTTGTTCAAACAGCTGATCTAGTCTGTTTGGAAGCAACACACAAACATTTATCTGGAAATCTTTCATCAGGTTTTAGACTTTACTCCTGTGTCCCTTTAATGGTCCCTGAAGTTTGGAACTCTTTGATTTTAATCCCTAGTTTACGGTTGGATTATTCTAACTACAGTGTGTTGACACCAGCCAGTCCCACAGGCTCAGCTTCAGGTGTGAAATGAAGCTGCTCAGCTTTTACCTGGAACAGTCCTGATTCATCCTCCCTGCTCTGGCTGCCTGTCCTCTTTACACTTCTTTAAACAGTCTGACCCCGCCCTACTCCTCCTCTTCTCTGTCACTCAGGTCATGTGACCAGCTGGTCCTGATGTAGCGAGGACACAGCTAAAACGTTTTTGAACTCATCAGATCCACTAATGGAGAGAGAACTCCACTGTGTGGATGTCCGAGGGAAGCCAGCACTTCAACTGGAGACCAGCTCCTTTCCTCTGACTGGGCTCAGTTATAGCTTTGATAGGAAACATCATTCTGCACAATCTTCACAAAAGCTTGATTAAACACCACTAGGGGGCGACAGAAACTTCAGTGGTAAAATGTATGTCACACATGTTGTGAAAGTTTAGCGCCACATTTAAGGTGGTATGTTGAAGAGGACATCCTGTCTGTTTGACAGCGTTGGTAGTTCAGCAGCAGCAGAGATTTAAGAGAGAGTCGGTCGTTTGAGATTACCTTTATTGATCCCTCAGAGGGGAAATTCACTTTAACCCCAGAGTGAAAAACTTGAAACCACATAACAGGTCACGAGTCTGATTTCTGTTGCACCCCAACTGTAAACATCAGCATCCTGTTGACTTGGTCGCTGGTCTGATTGAAGTTATTACTCAACAAGTACCTGTTTCCTTGTTTCAGAGAAAATCTGAGAAGGAAGGCGTTATTGTTTACTACTATTTATTAATTATGTACTACTATTTATTAAATATTTAATACTATTTACTAAATATTTACTACTATTTACTAAATATTTACTACTATTTACAAATTATTTACCATGTTTTACTAATTATTTACTATGTTTTATTAATTATTGAATACTATTTACTAAATATTTACTACTAATTACACATTTTTACTATGTTTTACTAATTATTTACTATGTTTTACTAATTATTTACTAATTATTTACTACTATTTACTAAATATTTACTACTATTTACTAAGTATTTACTACTATTCACTACTATTTACTAAATATTTAATACTATTTACTAAATATTTAATACTATTTACTAAATATTTACTACTATTTACTAAATATATACTAATATTTAGTATATACAAAATATTTACTACTATTTACTAAATATTTACGACTATTTACTAAATATTTACGACTGTTTACTAAATATTTACAACTATTTACTAAATATTTACTACTATTTACAAAATTTTTACAACTATTTACTAAATTTTTACAACTATTTACTAAATATTTACAACTATTTACTAATTATTTACTACTATTTACTAATTATATACTACTATTTAGTGTTTACTAAATATTTACTACTATTTACTAATTATTTACTAAATATTTACTACTATTTACTAATTATTTACTATTATTTACTAAATATGTACTATTTACAAATTATTTACTACTATTTGCTAATTATATACTATTTACTAATTATTTACTACTATTTACTAATTATTTACGACTATTTACTAATTATTTACGACTATTTACTAATTATTTACTACTATTTACTAATTATATACTTTCGTATTTACTTATTATTTACTACAATTTACAAAGTTTTTACTACAATTTACAAAGTTTTTACTACTATGTACTAAATATTTACTACTATTTAATAAATATTACTACTATTTACTAAATATTTACGACTATTTACCAAATATTTACGACTATTTACTAAATATTTAATATGTTTTACTAATCATTTACTACGTTTTACTAATCGTTTACTACTATTTACTAAATATTTAATACTATTTACTACTATTACAAAATATTTACTACTATTTACTAAATATTACAAAATATTTACTACTATTACTAAATATTTACTACTATTTACTAAATATTTACTACTACTTACAAATTACTAGTTTTTTACTGGTTGATTACTAGTTTTTTACTGGTTGTTTACCAGTTAGTTACTGGTTGTTTACCAGTTGGTTACTGGTTGTTTACTAGTTTTTTACAGGTTGTTTACCAGTTGGTTACTGGTTGTTTACTAGTTTTTTACAGGTTGTTTACCAGTTAGTTACTGGTTGTTTACCAGTTGGTTACTGGTTGTTTACTAGTTTTTTACAGGTTGTTTACTAGTTTTTTACAGGTTGTTTACCAGTTAGTTACTGGTTGTTTACCAGTTGGTTACAGGTTGTTTACCAGTTAGTTACTGGTTGTTTACCAGTTGGTTACTGGTTGTTTACTAGTTTTTTACAGGTTGTTTAGTAGTTGGTTACTGGTTGTTTACTAGTTTTTTACAGGTTGTTTAGTAGTTGGTTACTGGTTGTTTACCAGTTGGTTTCTGGTTGTTTACTAGTTTTTTACAGGTTGTTTACTAGTTTTTTACAGGTTGTTTACCAGTTAGTTACTGGTTGTTTACCAGTTGGTTACTGGTTGTTTACTAGTTTTTTACAGGTTGTTTAGTAGTTGGTTACTGGTTGTTTACCAGTTGGTTTCTGGTTGTTTACTAGTTTTTTACAGGTTGTTTACCAGTTAGTTACTGGTTGTTTACCAGTTGGTTACTGGTTGTTTACTAGTTTTTTACTGGTTGTTTACCAGTTGGTTACTGGTTGTTTACTAGTTTTTTACAGGTTGTTTAGTAGTGGGTTACTGATTGTTTACTAGGTTTTTACTGATTGTTTACTAGTTTTTTACAGGTTGTTTACTAGTTGGTTACTGGTAGTTTACTAGTTTTTACTGGTTGTTTACTAGTTGGTTACTGATTGTTTACTAGTTTTTACTGGTTGTTTACTAGTTTTTTACTATTTTTTTTACTGGTTGTTTACTAGTATTTCTTTATTCCATGTGTTTCTGGTCTTTTTAAATCTCTGGGTTTCCAGATCAAACCCTGACATCAGGTCCTACTTTCTGTTTTGAAGCTGGAGCAGGTTTCAGGTCAGGTGGACGTTACCTCTGTTGGATGAGATTAAACTTTTTTTCCTTCTCTTCCAGATCAGATCTGTAAGAACAAACATAGAATCAGATCAGTGTTTTTGTTTTCTTACCAGACTGAACCATCAGATTTCCTGGAGGAATCCTGCTGAACCTCAGAACCTCTACATGGTTTGTGATGTTCAGCAGATGCTGTGGACACTCCTTGTTTCCTCTACAGTCAGATCAACATGACCTCCCTGTGCTTCTGGAGGCCCTGAGCAGCACTCAGCTGACGTAGACCACAGGAGGAGTCAGGTGAGTGTTTACCTGATCCTGTCATGTTTCTGGTGCTGAATCATTTCCATCTGGTCAAGTCTGTTCAGGAGAAACAACAGAAACATCAGTTTATTTAATCAAATCACTATCTATTCATGAAATCAGAATGCTTTGATTTGTCATTGAACCAGCGTCGTCCTGGTACAACAAAATCAGTGCAGCTGTTTCCAAGATCAGACAAACAGCATATACAGTATAATACAAACAGGAAATCAGGCGCTACTCCTGTGTAGAGAGGGGACAGGAGGGGGGGGGGGGGGGGGGGGGGGGGGGGGGGGGGGGGGGGGGGGGGGGGGGGGGTAGAAAACAACATGTCTCCAGCTCTCTGCGTCATGTGACGTGTAGGTGGTGGGCTATCTGTTTGAAAGTGAAGTCAAACAAGGACAAAGATCGCTGTCATTAACAGAGTCTATGATGTCATTCATTTGAGACGATGTCATAGTCTCTGAGAAGTAGAGGTAACCAGTGTAGAGACTTGATTCCCTCATTAAGCTGCTGAAGATTCAGCTTTAACAAGTGATGACAGGAAAGATGAGTCTTGTGTTTTTACTACTTAACTGTTTTTAACTTGATTTTTATCATTTAAATTGTTGTACAGTGACCTTGGGTTCCTTGAAAGGCGCTTTCTAAATAAAATGCATTATTATTATTATTATTATTATAGATGTAGCTGACCTGGACCGACCAATCAGGGATGAGATTTGTCTGTTTTATTATTTAGCAAGGCTGGAAATGTAAATAAAATGTTAGAAAATATTCCTAATGGTAAAAGTTTAATCTAATGACTAAAGAATCAAACTCTTGAGGGGGGTGGTGCTCCTGTACGCCCCCTGGTGGCGCCGAACCTGCATCGAGGCTGAAGAACCTCCTTCCTCCAGATCAGCCTCCTCAGTGGCTGATTCTAAATCCATGATCCAGTCTGACTTTAACCCAGTCTGACTTTAACCCAGTCTGACTTTATCAAATCAAATCAAATTAAACTTTATTTCTATAGCACCTTTCATGCCCCAGCGAGCAACACAAAGTGCTTGACAGATTAAAATGACCCATACAACCCACATTCCCTCCCCTTCCCACACACAGAACAACCATGACACGCTCCCCTCCCAGTCCAAAACCCATTCCCAGGCACACATACACCCACACATACACATCAAAACCACAGTAAACACTATGTTGAGCTCAGATGGCTCCAGTAATGAGAAACATGCCATCTAGTGGGCCCTCTGCCTCGTCAGCTGTAGAACCAGGTCAGCAGCCACACACCAACCAAGGGCACCCGGGTATGGAGGGTGGCAACCCCCGCCACTGCCCGGGCCCTACCGGGGAGCGCCCGAGCTGCCACCGCCGACCACCGGTCCCAAGGCAGAGGGCTCCACAGAGGAAACACTGGAGGATTAAAATGCATAGCATATAAAATAACGAGAACTTATATGAATAGTAAAATGACCAATAAAATCTGAATAAAAAACTAAATAAATAATAATCAGTTAAAAGCTGATCTAAAAAGGTGGGTCTTGAGTCTATTCTTAAAAACCTGAACGTTCTCTGCGGTCCTGAGGTCCTCTGGCAGTCCGTTTCAGAGGCGAGGGCCGTAATAACTAAAAGAAGCTTCGCCGTGGGTGTGTGTCCTGACTTTAGGGATGACTAGGAGACGGCTGCCAGAGGAGCGCAGTGACCGCGAGGGTTCATATGGAAAAAGCAGTTCAGAAAGATAAGAAGGGCCAAGACCATTAAGACACTTAAAAACCATTAACAGGATCTTAAAATCGATCCTAAAACATACGGGGAGCCAATGCAGTGATTCTAAAACCGGAGTGATGTGCTCCCGCTTCCTGGTCTTTGTCAGGACACGGGCTGCTGAGTTCTGTAAAAGTTGTAGACCTGAAGTACTCTTTTTGGAAAGACCAGAAAGCAGGGCATTGCAGTAATCGATTCTACTGGTGATAAAAGCATCAGCGTCTCCGTATTGGCCCGAGAGAGAATGGGGCGGACTCTGGCGATGTTTTTGAGATGATAAAAACCTATTTTGGTGACGTTTTTAATGTGAGGGATAAAAGTCAGCTCAGAGTCAAAGGTCACGCCCAGATTCTTAACTTTGGAGGAAGGATTAAAACACAGTGATTGTAGTTTGGGTAAAAGTTTCTCTCTCTGGGCCTCAGGACCAATGACTTAAACTTCAGTTTTGCCCTGGTTGAGCTGGAGAAAGTTTTCTGCCATCCAGGATTTAATGTCTAAAATGCAATTAAAAAGTGCATCCAGTCTTTAATCCAGTCTGACTTTAACCCAGTCTGACTTTAATCCAGTCTGACTTTAACCCAGTCTGACTTTAACCCAGTCTGAGAGACTTTTTAATCGTCTGACATTTTATTCAGATAGTTTTAAATGTTTGATTCTGTTTTTAACTCCTAATGATGATGATTTGTTGTATTTCTTCTGCCTTTGTTCCATTGGTAAAGAGATTTAATCTGGACCAGACTTTAATGGAGGATCCCCCACCCCCATGTCCAGTCCGTCCGTAGAGCAAACAGATTGATGTCTGAGTACCAGAACAAGCCCTACAGTGTTACTGTTCCAGGTTTAATGGAGGATCTAATGAAACTCCTCTAAGCTAGAGGATAGTTCGATGTTAAGTCTCCTCTGATGTAAATAGAAGTGTTTACTTGGTGTTTTTTACCTTTGGTAGAATGATCTCAGGTTTTCTTCCCTTTGTTTCGGACTGACTCTGTAAATAAAGACATCAGTTAGAGCTCAGAGTTATGGTAGTGTGGCACCCCTAATGAAGGGATTACTACATTTAATCATAAGTGATTAAATGTAAAAGTGTAAGTAAGTACTTTAAGTGTAAAGCTGAAATTATCAACATTATAATGCTTTTTGGTTGAAGGTAAACATTTTATTTGTTTGTTTATGGGCACATTGAGGGTTTAAGTAATAGATATATAAAGGCTAGATGAATCATCCGGGGTTCAACAGCGTAGCTACACGGCGGCCATCTTGGGGCAGCGAGCTGACGTTCTGCTCTCTGTGGCAGCAGATGGAAGGTGAGCATCAACTTAACTAAAAACACTCAGAACTCGATGAAAAATGAACGGATTTACAAACGGGTTACTTTCTTACAAATCTTATTATGTATAAACTTGAGATTTGATACTTTTAGAATTTATGAATTTTCCGACCATTATCGATATATTTTGATATATATTCACAACCACGTCTCTGACGCTTATAAAAATGCAAACCGTTTGAAAATCGGTTAAAGATGGAGCGAGTTAGAGGTATTTAATAGTACATGCTCCATTGACACCAGTGTTATGAAAGGGGGCAGCTGGCTGTCCCAAGATGGCCGCCGTCGTAGCTACGTCAGGGTCCATTGACAAAGAGCACGGGTAAGGTATCTAGTGATAAATATGATATCTATGGTTTAAGTCAGGGTGGAACTATTATTGTGATTTTATTGTTCCGGGGACACATAAAGAGACGGACAGGTCCGCTGTTTCCAGAGATGCATCCTGTTCTCATTGGTCCACTTTCACCTGCAGGTCAGAAAACGTGAATAAGCCCTTTCTGCTGCTGTATTATTGTTGTTAAGCTAGTACCAAAGGTTGTGTTGGTGTTACATCGCTGTGTTCTAAGGTCAAATGGGTTTAGAGCCAAATAGTTAACCACGGCGGCCATTTTGTGTCTAATCGCGCCAGTTTCACTGAAATACACTGTGTTTTGCTGCAATGGGAAACCCCCTGTGATCTGGGAAAATGTTAAAGAACGTTTGTGCTTGATAAATAAAACAACAAACAACAAGAAGCTACAAGCTAAGAGTCTTGTTTAAAAGAATGTTTTAAATGGGAAGTTTGAATGTTTAGTCGAATTAATGTCTTGTTTTGAAACTTGTTAAGATTTAGCACAAGGACATTCTGGTAATTCATTTCAGTAAACTGTCTTTTACAGAATATTGGATCACAGTTTGTGGTGGATGTAATACTGTGGTAAAATCACACTGAATGTGGAGTGTTTAAAACAGTTGTACACTGTATAAAAGGGAAATATGAATTATTTACACAAAATATGTAATTTAGGGAATTATTGGTAAAAATGTGTCGATCACATAGATTAAATATGTTGGATAAGACTGTGACAATAAGTTTAAGGGATTTTGTGAGGACATAAGTACAATTATAGGAACCTGAGGTGAAGGAAGCAGAAATGAATTGTGTAGTTATAATTTTGTGAGTTTGTAAATAAGTCAGACGCAAACTGGAGAGAAACGAGACGCATCCTGTTCTCATTGGCCCACTTTCACCTGCTTCATACAGGTAACATACTTGTGACCGCGGTCCACGTCCCTGGGACCCGTTACAGTAGCGTTATCACACCACAGAGCCTCTAGTCCACAGGATTTCATAACGTTCAGATGCTGTGTGAGGAGTGGTACTCAGTATTCAGTGGTACACAGTACCAGTACTTCTCAGGGTATTGTGTGTGTGGATTATATAAACAGCAGTGAGGCCAGTCTTCCAGCTGACTCTGACTGTCCTCCTGCATCCTGGTCCAGATCCTGGGGCTGTGGAATCATCTGAGACGCCTGAAGCAGAGAGTCAGTCGCTGGCTCTTTATCTGAAACGACGTCAGAGAGCAGAACAGCCTGAACCAGTTCATCAGGGAGGCTAATTAGAGACGCACATTTAGCCGTCACAACAAAAAGAGTCCCCAAACATAGTTCCACATGAAGATCTGGTCTGCAAAGATATCTGGGGTGTGCATGTGGACTGGTGGACTGGTTATGTGTAGCTCAGTAGGTAGAGAGACCATCTGACAACCAGAGGGTCATCGGTTTGATCCCAGATCCACCTGGGTCACTTTGTCCTTGTGTCCTTGGAGACACTTCACCCACCTGGTCTACTGGCGGAGGTCAGAGGGACCTGGCGGAGGTCAGAGGGACCTGGCGGAGGTCAGAGGGACCTGGTGGAGGTCAGAGGGACCTGGCGGAGGTCAGAGGGACCTGGCGGAGGTCAGAGAGAGACCTGGTGGAGGTCAGAGGGACCTGTTGGAGGTCAGAGGGACTTGGTGGAGGTCAGAGAGGGACCTGGTGGAGGTCAGAGAGAGACCTGGCGGAGGTCAGAGGGACCTGGTGGAGGTCAGAGGGACCTGGTGGAGGTCAGAGGGACCTGGTGGAGGTCAGAGAGACCTGGTGGAGGTCAGAGGGACCTGGCGGAGGTCAGAGGGACCTGGCGGTGGTCAGAGGGACCTGGCGGTGTCAGTGCATGGCATCCCTGCCTCTGTCAGTGAACCTCAGGGCAGCTGAGACTACAACGTAGTTCATCGCCTCCAGTGAGTGACTGATGTGTTTTACAGCACTTTGGGGAGTGAAGAACTCTAGAAGATCTATAGAAATTCAGGATGTTTAACAATTACCATTAAAGTGTGTCTGTGTGTGCGTGCGTGCGTGTGTGCGTGTACACATGTGATCAGATCAGTTACCTGTTCTCAGACTGAGAGCCTCTCGTTGGAGCAGAACCTTAAAGACACACATCAGCATCAGGTCAGCATCACCTCTCAAACCTGTTCATTTACAGTGTAAGGGTCTAAAGGTCATGTGGAGGTCACTGGTCATGGTTTTGGTCAGACATGTGCAGACATCCACACTTTGCTCCAGAGTCAGAGCGTACTCAGGAAACCAAAACAAAGGCTTTGTTTTCGTCCAATCAAACTCCTCCTTACTACCTGGAAGAGTCAGAATTAAGGTCCTCCTGGTGGTGGTCAGAGGGACCTGGTGGAGGTCAGAGGGACCTGGTGGAGGTCAGAGGGACCTGGTGGAGGTCAGAGGAACCTGGTGGAGGTCAGAGAGAGACCTGGTGGAGGTCAGAGAGAGACCTGGTGGAGGTCAGAGGGACCTGGTGGAGGTCTGAACAACCTGGTGGAGGTCTGAGAGACCTGGTGGAGGTCTGAGGGACCTGGTGGAGGTCAGAGAGAGACCTGGTGGAGGTCAGAGGGACCTGGTGGAGGTCTGAACAACCTGGTGGAGGTCTGAGAGACCTGGTGGAGGTCAGAGGGACCTGGTGGAGGTCAGAGAGAGACCTGGTGGAGGTCAGAGGGACCTGGTGGAGGTCTGAACAACCTGGTGGAGGTCTGAGAGACCTGGTGGAGGTCTGAGGGACCTGGTGGTGGTCAGAGGGACCTGGTGGTGGTCAGAGGGACCTGGTGGTGGTCAGAGGGACCTGGTGGTGGTCAGAGGGACCTGGTGGAGGTCAGAGGGACCTGGTGGAGGTCAGAGGGACCTGGTGGAGGTCTGAGGAACCTGGTGGTGGTCAGAGGGACCTGGTGGAGGTCTGAACAACCTGGTGGAGGTCTGAGAGACCTGGTGGTGGTCAGAGGGACCTGGTGGTGGTCAGAGGGACCTGGTGGAGGTCAGAGGGACCTGGTGGTGGTCAGAGGGACCTGGTGGTGGTCAGAGGGACCTGGTGGAGGTCAGAGAGAGACCTGGTGGAGGTCAGAGAGAGACCTGGCGGAGGTCAGAGGGACCTGGGGAGTCAGAGGGACCTGGGGGAGGTCAGAGGGACCTGGTGGAGGTCAGAGGGACCTGGTGGAGGTCAGAGGGACCTGGTGGTGGTCAGAGAGACCTGGTGGAGGTCAGAGGGACCTGGTGGAGGTCAGAGAGACCGGGTGGAGGTCAGAGAGAGACCTGGTGGAGGTCAGAGAGAGACCTGGTGGAGGTCAGAGGGACCTGGTGGAGGTCTGAACAACCTGGTGGAGGTCTGAGAGACCTGGTGGAGGTCTGAGGGACCTGGGGGAGGGCAGAGAGAGACCTGGTGGAGGTCAGAGGGACCTGGGGGAGGTCAGAGGGACCTGGTGGAGGTCAGAGGGACCTGGTGGAGGTCAGAGGGACCTGGCGGAGGTCAGAGGGACCTGGCGGAGGTCAGAGAGAGACCTGGTGGAGGTCAGAGGGACCTGGTGGAGGTCAGAGGGACCTGGTGGAGGTCTGAGAGACCTGGTGGTGGTCAGAGGGACCTGGTGGAGGTCAGAGGGACCTGGTGGAGGTCTGAGGAACCTGGTGGTGGTCAGAGAGACCTGGTGGTGGTCAGAGGGACCTGGTGGTGGTCAGAGGGACCTGGTGTGGTCAGAGGGACCTGGTGGAGGTCTGAGGGACCTGGTGGAGGTCTGAGGGACCTGGTGGAGGTCAGAGGGACCTGGTGGAAATCTGAGGGGTCTGGTGGAGGTCAGAGGGACATGGTCCCTGACCCAGGTCGGGTTAACGGTCTAAAGATGACTCGTCCTTTTTGTAACCAGAACTTCTGATCAGATCCAGAGAAGATCCATGTCTCTGAATCAGCTCCAGTTGATCAGAACTGTTCAGTTAAACTCAGCATCATCTGCTGCCAAGGCCAGAGAGCTACCTGGGACCAGTCTAGTCCAGCCTTAGGGATCCTGGTCACCAAGTCCATCAGGTCACCCTCCGAGTCATGTAAAGGACTTCCTCTGAACTCGAGACAGACTCTCCAGACAGCCTGGCTCCACCAGGAGCTGACCTGGTTCAGTGAGCCTTGACCAATGTAGCGTTATAAACTATATTCATATGGTTTATAATTGGCTCATGTTTCTGTAAATTCACTAATAAGTTTTGTTAGTTTTACACGGAGAAATATCTCTGATACTTTCACTTTTTAGTGCTTACAGTTAGGTTTCTAGGTTCTTCAGATGTTACAGTGAGTAGATCATGTATTTTGATATTGACAATAGAAATCTGAAACCAGAATTAGACTTGAGGATTTTATTAAGAAAGACGGACAACAGATAATTACAGTTAGATAAGCAGAGGCATGAGGCAGGTGTTTAGCATTAAGTCATTCATGATGGTAGGTGTTCTGAATTGAATCTTAAATAAGTTTTAGTAATCTGAGTCTCATGATGGTTTAGGAGACTAGGGATTTTACTTAATTTAGATTAAGGATTCTGATGGAGCTTAAGAGTACTGATGGATCAGTGCCTAGTTGAGTGAGCTAAAGTTGTTAGCTTTTATCAAGCAGGCCTTTCAGCTTTACCAGGTTATGGTGACTCACTGTACCAGGGTGGTCCCGATGGATCCGACCGATGTGAACTCGCCTCGTCGAGGTGGGGGCACCCAGCCGGAGAGAGAGACGTCCGCTCGGGGAGGTGGTTCGCCGGCAGGACAAACCGGGCGGTCCTAGGGTACCAGCGGTAGCGAGTTTCAGTCCATAATCCGTGGTGACACGAGTGTGAGGCTCATATTGAGTTGAAGGGAAAACAGCGTGTTTTCTCTTCGGGAGCCGGAGATGAGATCGGCCTTCGGGGTGAGAGGCCGTCTCCAGGAAGAGGTCAGCTGTGTAGAGGTTGACAGCTGAGATGTTGCCTGACTCGAGAGAGAATCAGAATTCAGCAGCTTCCGGGGTCGGAATTGCTATATGGAGTTTAGTGAAACGTGGGCCAATCAAAGGGGGAGTTATTAACTCACGTGACTCAGATCACTAAAGACTAGTGGTTACTTGGGTGAAGTACTGAGTGACGCAGTTGACTTAACCTTTAGCAGTATGTATGTGAAATAATACTGAAGCTTGGATCAACATTCATTAATACTGGAAGAAAATGCATTAATCACATTAAGACATTTTAAAACAGTTTGATTAAGAGTAATGACGTTTAGAAGGAGACGTCTGGAAGTCTTTGAGTTATTATTAACTAAAGAGTGTCCAGTGGTGTCTTCCGGAAAAACGACCTTGATCTGGGAATGTTAATCCAGGTTAAATAATAACAGAGTCATTTTATTCCAAGTTATTGGGAAAAAGATGGTTATTATTTGTGATGATCCTAGAGGTCAGAATTCAGAGGATATAACGTATTTGTTGACGTTACACCAACATGTCAGATTGTTTATCATCATTGATCAGTTATCAGTAATCACTCAAATCAACTCAGCAGGTTACTTTTAGAAACTAGACCCTTTCAGAACATCTTTAATCAGTTTGATAAATGTTTGTTCTAGTGGTGGGCCGATAACGCCGTTAACAGCTGCGTTATTGCCAGACTCTTATCGTGCGGCAAAAAAACCCACCGTTAATCTAAATTGGGTTCCTGGGTCTGAACCAGCTATCACCAAATGGCAGACTCCGATTCTGATCCAGATCCGGTTCTTTCCAGAGTCCGGACCCGCAGCCTGAGAGACGCGCCCTCCTTCATGTGGATCCTGCATCTGGACACCGGGGGACCGGGTCCGAACGCGCCGGTTTCACCTAGACCTTCACCTGGACCGGGCGCAGGTGTCCCTTTAGAGCTAAGCTGGCGCCAACCTCGGCATACGCTCCCTCCTCCTGGACTGGACCGTACGAGGTTCAGAACCCGCGGCAGCTACTTGAGTTCACGCAGAACTCCGACCACGCTCCTCATCAACAGGTAGGGACTGTGTGTCTGGTTCCAGGTGTTTCCTGGTGAACCGACAGCCTCAGCGGTGCACGCGTCTCTCATTAATAAAGTGACTGTGTCAGCGCGCGCTGCTCAAACACGTTATTCTCAGCATCACTGACAGCTGAACATTCAACAAGTCAAATAATATCAACACTAAAACACATCGATCTGTCAGTGACTTTATCAGAGGTCGTCTTTAGTTCTCAGAGACTCATAGTAATATTTAAATCCCCTAAAGTGGTTTTATTTAACAAAAACATGATGAAACAGCCCTATAGGATCATGGGAAATAAACAGGAGAGAAATAAAGACATTTAAGGAGATTTAATCCATTACAGATAAACTGGATGATACAATCAGTTTGCTCAGAGCTCATCTGGTCTGGAGGTTCTGGTCTGGGTTTCTGAGGGAACTTCTGACAGGTTTAGGTCAGTAACAGCTGATCCAAACAGTGGATCAGCTGTTACTGACCTTAAACTCTAGACTTGAAGCATCACCATTCTTCAGCCTCATGAACACACATACCGGTATTATGAACCCTTTGGCAGAATTCAGATCAGACATTTTAATCTAGATTAATGTTGAAATTAATCTAGATTAATTTCAACATTAATCTAGATTTTAAAAAATAATCTATGCCCACCTCTAGTTTATTCATGTTTTGTTTAGGAAAATATAGTAGTAAATTCATTTTTAATATAAAACTATATGTTGTCTCTGTCAGATTATTAAGTGTTGATTCCCTGATACCTAAAAGAACCTGTTTCTAGAGTCGATCTGATTTTAATGATCTGATCATTTTAAGGACTCATCGTTTATGAGACGTTATATTTTGTTAGACACTTTAATATTGTATTTTAAGTGTAAACAGCCTTTAACTAAACCTGATAAATTCATCGCCCACTGGTTTACACAGAGAATCCCACGTTAAGCCTTTTCAGGAGGTCACCATGGTAACCATTAATTATTATTAATGAATGTTGGTCTGCTATTGGTTTCCGTCTCTAATCAGATTTGTATCTTCAGGCTCCTTCAGAGTTCAGTAGTTTATGTTGACGTTTCAGAGTCGATCAGTAGAAATCAGAATAAACGATTGGCTCAGCATCGTTCAGAGCTCTGAGCCTTCTGCAGGTCAAAGGTCGTCAGGGTATTTACCTGGAGCTGCCATTTGGTTGTTTCCTGTTGGTTTCCTTCTTGTCCAAAGAGAAAGTGTTCAGTCAGAGCTGTGTTTGAGCTTTTATAGCCGTCACTAGTGTGGGAGGGGAAGGGTGGGGGTTGGACTTCTGGTCAGTTCCACCTACCTGGACCATAAATACGCTGCAGCCACTGGAGCTCAGTGGCTCCTTTCCCTTTGATGAGCGAGCAGCCTGGCTCTACGATGGGGGACTCGTACATCGTATCCATAGACTTTGGAACGGCGTACAGTGGCTATGCCTTCAATATGACATCCAGAGAGGAGGAAACTGAGCCACATTTACAGGTTTGGGGTAAAGAGGTTGGACTGCAAACCCCTAAAACCCCCACCTGCATCCTGTTTGATGAACACGAACAGTTTGTCAGCTTTGGTTACGAAGCTAAAGAGACGTACATGTCGAAGAAAGGCAGCGACGCCAGAGGGATGCTCTTCTTCGACTGCTTCAAGATGGAGCTCTATAACAAGGTCAGTAAAATTAAAGTTAAATTAAATCATGTTTCCGTTGTTTTAGAAACTTTAGAACATATTAATAAGACTTTAAACTTTTCCACCTCAAACACAGAGTCAGCTTAAAGCTCTAGAGTTTACCTGTATCTTCACAACGTGAAGAAACGCTTGGTTCAGGTTGACTGAAGATGATTGTTGATCCTCTACAGAAACTCGACAAAGACCTGATGATTAAAGCAGCCAGTGGGAAGTCGATGAAGGCCCTGAAGGTTTTCACAGAAGCTCTGAGGTTCCTGAAGGACGACGCTCTGAGAACCATCAATTCAAACACTAAAGGGAATGAGTTCATCGCTGCTGACTTCACCTGGGTTCTGACTGTTCCTGCCATCTGGGATCCTTCAGCTAAACAGTTCATGAGAGAAGCTGCAACTCAGGTGACCTGGAGGCGATGCCTGGAGCATCTATGGTGCAAAGGTTTAGTTTTCTTACTGTTGTTATTGTTTCTCACTGTTTCCAGGCAGAGATTGTGACAGAAAACACTAAAAAGAAACTGCTCATCGCTCTGGAGCCAGAAGTTGCTTCAGTCTACTGTAAGAAGCTCCCATCTGAAGGCTTCATAGCCAGAAACCAAGGAGAACGCAGACTGGACCAGTCTCCAGGAACCCAGTACGTCGTGGTTGATTGTGGAGGTACAGAATCTCAAATCTAGTAGAAGTGTGTCTACAGAGATCAGATAAATAAATAAAGTGGCTCAATCAGAGTTCAGAGTCTGGACAGATCAAACCAGAAGTTTATATCGTGTTTCAGGACTTCTCTATGGTGAGCCTGTTTCTATCAGTGGCGGCTGGTGACATGTTTTTTTGGGTGGGGCGTATTTTTACAAATCAGTTTTCAGATGCGCAAATAATCACATCTCATCCCCACTAGAGCTGAGAATGAAGCAAAATATTTTCATCTGACTGAATATTTAGCTGGTAAAAATCCCTCCCACCAGTTCTCTAACAATGTGGAGCTGTTAGGTCTAATTCTACACATCAACCAGTAAAGAAATCATAAGAAGACCTTAGAATAATATCAATATAATCAGATACAAATAAAAACAACCACAATGTGGTCACAACAGAAGTCAGAGTTTCAGGAAAACCTAACCTGACCTCCACAAGGTCAGAAACACAACTTAATATTCACAATCAGCTTCCTACTGACACCACAAACACATCAATCATCTCTAACTAACAGTCAGATCATTAATGTTACAATTCAGACAACAACCACTAACCAAGTCATGACAATCAGCTCCACTAATGAAGTGAATTAACAACAAAATAAAGTCAAATCCACTGATAGGTCCATCAAAATAAGTTAAATTACGGTTTTAGACCACTTATACAAAACTCCCATAGAGCGCCGTTCGTTTTTATTAAAAGTGTCATACAGCGCCTCAAAACGGGCTAAACTATATGAACCAACATTCATTCAACAGTACGCATGTCCCTCTAATATTCGGCTACAAAGACATGTCGATATTTAAGGTATAAATCCACAAAACACTGTTGTTTTTGTGTTTCAGGAGGAACCATTGACATCACTGTTCATGAAGTCCTGAAAGGAGGATTCCTGAAGGAGCTGCACAAGGCTTCTGGAAACGACCTGGGAGGACAAACTGTGGACAGAAAATTCAAAGAGTTCCTCAAAGAAATATTTGGAGATGTCTGGGATGAGTATGAGAGAAAATATCCCAGTGAGGTTCAGAAAATAATGTACGACTTCGCCATTTTCAAAAAAAAGGATAAGGATATAGAGATCACGTGCTCGCTGAATCTGGGAAAGTTAGCCCAGAAAAAGCAAGAGATGGAAATGTTCTTTAAAAGGGTGTCAGGTGCATCCTGGGACGACGGATCAATCAGAATCTGTAAAGACACTCTGAGGTCTTTCTTTGATGAGAGTCTGAAGGGCATCACTAAGAGTCTCAGAGAAATCTTCAAGAAAGATTTCAACATTGAGCTCATCCTGTTAGTGGGAGGCTTTGCTGAAAGTGAGATTCTGCGTCAGCAGGTCATGGATCAGTTCGGGGCTCGGTGTGAAGTCCTTTGTCCTTTCAGACCTCAGGAAGCCGTTCTGAGGGGAGCTGTAGAGTTTGGAAGGAACCCAGCAGTGGTGACTTCTAGGAAAAGTCACTTTACTTATGGGGTTGGTGTCTGTGAGGTTTTTGATGAGGAACAGCACCGATCAGACAAGAAATTCACAACCAAGGAAGGTGTTTTCTGTGGGGGTGTTTTCAAAACACTGGTGGAGATGGATGAAGATGTAGGTTGGAATGAAACCAGGCAGCACATCTTATATCCTATAGAAGCAGAGCAAACACAGTTAGACTTCATATTTTATTGCACAGAGAAAAAAATCATAAAATACGTGGATGAGGACAAGGTAGAAGAACTTGGCTCCTTCTTTGTTCCGTCGCCTGACATAACAAACGGAGTGGAGCGTCAGATTGAGCTGAAGATAATGTTTGGCTTCACAGAAATGACAGCGACAGCCACTGACAGAGACTCAGGCTCAACAAAGTCACTCAAGTTAGATTTTATGACAAAATCGTCTTTCAGAGACGTCACTTCCATGAATTTATCAAAATGATCAGAAATCATCTAATGTCAGCAGGAGAGGGGTGTGTGTGTGTGTGGGGGGGGGGGGGGGGG
>SSNR01000097.1:1410082-1422875 GCA_006937965.1 Callopanchax toddi | reverse complement strand
GGGGGGGGGGGGGGGGGGGGGGGGGGGGGGGGGGGGGGGGGTGATGGTGGAGTGTTGGTGGTGGGGTGGTGGTTGTATTTCCAACTCTTTGTGTAGTAACGCCTCTTATGTTAATGAAGCAGTCTCCATAGTGACCTTTACATCTCGTCTGTGTTAATGATATTTTGTGTTCTTACTGTACAAAGTAAAAGCCTTGGTTTAGACTAAATGTGGGCCAGTCTGTGGAGGAAATGAATTCATGTCTAATCTGGTTGATATTCCTTATTCGTGTTTCTGATTCCTCATTAGTAATAATATGATTTCAATGTAAACGTGTCCTTTTTTACACCTGATTTTACTGTAACTGAACTGTTGATGAGAATAAGGTATTAAATAAAGAATACATTCATTATTCAAATACAGCTGTGATTGTTGTTTTTAAGGTTTCATCTACAGCCAGATGATTTACATTTTATTTTTATTGAACCAGGCAGTGGCGGCCCGTCCATAGGGGGCGCTAGGGCGCCGCCCCACCAGTCCCAAGAAGAAGAAGAAGAGAAATAGGGATCACAAAATATAAAAAACTAACATAAAAATAAAACTAAAGGAGCCATCCATTATATATACAATAAGTGCTGTGTATAATCTGCATTTAGGTGTAGTTTAGAAAGGTTTTCTTACTATTTTTTAATGGACCGATAGGTCGTGTTTCTCTGGGTTCTACTGCTCATGTCTGGACGGGACGCCGTCCCAACATAGCGCATTGTTTTCCAAGAGGATCTGGCTGCGGACCTCAAAGATGGCGTCTAGAATGGAGTCACAACCACGACAGGAAATGACGTCACAACCACGAGAGGAAATGACGTCACAACCACGACCGGAAATGCCTCGATCGGACGTTATTTTTAAATTGCAGACCTGGCGAACTTTTATTTCTTAATTTTGAGCAAACTTAGCGGCATTTAACAAGTGGAACAAAGTTAATCTACATTTAAATCTTACATTATAACATAATAGTAAATTCTACTCTTTAAAGAACAAATAGAAAAACGTAGTTTCTTTTGAGTAGGATCTGGCAGCAGCCGGACTGGCAAACTTAAACCAAACTTTTAAAAAATCTTCATTTTGGTAAGATAGAAGGGCTTTTAACAAGACACATTTAACCTAAGTAGTTTTTAAAAAAAAACGTTATTTTTAAATTGCAGACCTGGTGAACTTTTATTTCTTAATTTTGAACAGACTTAGCTGCATTTAACAAGTGGAACAAAGTTAATCTACATTTAAATCTTACATTATAACATAATAGTAAATTCATTTGTACCTCAGACAGGAAATCTAGTTTAACAACAGAAGTATATTCACTACAACATTTTAAGGCTGTATAAGGACTATACATTTATATGTAAATTAACAGACTTTCCCAGATGTGTATAAACAGTACTAGTAATTAATAAAGTACTGGAATCACTGAAGCAACAGTGAAAACAAACTTAGCAGCTTGCTCCCTCACCTGTATCAATAATTGTTTCAAAACATCCATAACTGGGTAGTATTTCAGTATTATTTGGCGTGAAAGACATGAAAAAAATACCACTCCATTTTACAAACACTTTATTTTGTGGTTAAAGTAATTTTCTGCAGCATGGCTTTCTCAGCTGCTCACCTCATCTCTAAGACTTCGTCACCTGAAAAACATGCACACAGGGTTTAATTCACACTGTCAAAGGTTTTATAAAATGACTTACTAAAGTACTCTTTATATTATATTTAAGTTAGATCTATAAAGTTAACGCTATTCACTGTGTGAACAAACAGGCAGCAGGACCGAGCGCACAGAGCCAAGAAAAATAGTTTAAGGTAAAGTACTGAGCTACAATAACCTGTAGCTATTGTTTTAGCTTTAGCGTTAGCTTAGCGTTAGCTCGTGGACTCCGTACCTCGTGGAAAACGTACCTCTACAAATCCCGCTGTGTGTTGAAAGCTAAAAGGCACTGGCAGTGTGCCGCTTAAATGGTGTAACGTAACGTGTGAGCTAGAGGGGCTCCAACTCGGTACCGGTGAGCTAGAGGCGAAGAGTCTCGTTTACTGAAGAGCTCCACACACCGCGTGAACATTCCCTGTGAATCGCGCATGCGCACACCCACCCCCACGCTTACTTCCGTCGATGGTTGCAAGGTCTTTCCGGTCGTGGTCTTTCCGGTCGTGGTTGGGACGCCATTTTGGACGCCATTTTGATGTCCGCAGCCAGATCCTACTCTTGTTTTCTGCTCCTGACGCATGCGCACTGAGTGCAAAAAATAGGAGATCGCTCGGGACGCAGGTCTTCAGCGTCCCTGTGTGACATGCGCACAACGGCAGGAGTCTGGAGTGTTGCTCAGACCGGAACCGGAAGTTCTTGCTCTCTTTTTAATGGAGGGTAGAAAATGGATATTTATTCAAAGAATCCTTCTTTCCTGCTTGTGAAAACAAGCCGAATGATTCCATTTGTCCTGATTTCATCAACTCAATGGTGAGTGACTTCGTTTGTTTGTTTCTTTTCTTAATGACTATGTGTCTGTCATGGATTTTCCCATTCAAAAACCCCATAGGCGGAGCTAGCTGCGGCTAGCAGTGCTAAGTCCTGATGAGTGAATTTATACCTTAAATAGCGACATGTGTTTGTTGAGGTGTTTGCCGAATGTTAGAGAAATACAGGTACTGCTGATTGAATACGTTGGTTTATGTAGTTTAGCCCGTTTTTCATGCGTTTTCTCTACTTTTCGTTAAATTATTATGGCGTTTTAAGGAAGTTTGGTCTGACTGGGTTTGATGGGACTTATCAGTGGATGTGACTTTATTTTGTTGTTAATTCACTTCATTAGTTGAGCTGATTGTCATGACTTGCTTGGTTAGTGTTAGTTGTCTGAATTGTAACATTAATTATCTGACTGTATTAGTTAGAGATGGATTTATGTGTTTGTGGTGTCAGTAGAAAGATAATTGTGAATATTAAGTAATGTTTTTGACTTTGCCAGGTTGTTTTTTCCTTGAAACTTTTACAACTTCTGTTGTGACCACATTGTGGTTGTTTTTATTTTTATTTGTATCTGATTATATTGATATTATTCTAAGGTCTCCTCATGAAGACTTTATGATTTCTTTACTGTTTGATGTGTAGAATTAGACCTAACAGCTCCACATTTCTAGAGAACTGGTGGTACTAGGGATTTTTACCAGAAAAATATTCAGTCAGATGAAAACATTTTGCATCATTCCCTGCCCTAGTGGTGATATGTGATTTTTTTTTTTGCGCATCTGAAAACTGATTAGCAAAAATGCGCCCCACCCCAAAAAAATTTCACCAGCCACCACTGGAACCAGGTGAGTCGATGGAGAACTGGTTCTCATTAAAACGACGACCTGGTCAAGAGGCAGCAGCCAGATCAGAATAAAGAAAACCAAACGTATGAAAAGTCTTAAACTATTAAAAACATGCTCACAGACAACATGTAGAGAGAAATCCTGAAACTCAGAGATTATTGGTCATAATGACTTATTATGGGATGTAGGTTCAGCTTTAGGGAGTTTTGCTCCACTATGAAGGTATGCTGGGTTTGTTTATTAACTGACACCAATCCAGCGTTTATCAGAGGTGAGTCCAGAACAGGGATGAGTGGTGAAATGGGAACCAGTGACTAAACAGATTGCAGGGGGACGAATGACATCACGTTTATGAAGTTTTTAGACGCAGTCCTATAGATGATGTCACCATAATCTAAGATGGGAAGGACTGTCATTTTGACCAGGGTTTGCTCTGAGGAATGTCGCAGTACAGGAAACTAATTCTTGACTTTAATGTATTGATGTAAAGGATAGTGTGCTGCCAAGCCAGACACCTATAGGAACTGTTGTAGCACTGAACCATCCAGGGAGGACATGCGGGGACAACAGATGGGTGGAGGCAGGTTACAGCTGAAAATCATGAGCTTAGTTTTATGTGTTTAGACAAAAGAGAAGGTATATTAAAGACTCTTTGAGGTCAAAGCAGTATTCAAAGAACTGCGTGTGTAGAAAATGGTGTCATCAGCATATAAGTGGATATGAGAACTTTCAACAGCGTAACCATTGCTAGTGCAGATTTTGAATAGGGTTGGACCTCGTATGGAGCCCTGAGGAGCAGACTAGGAACCCTCTGACCGTTAGCATACAGCTGGAGGTAAAACATCTGAACCATGATAGGGATGACTGAGAAAGTCCTCTATCTGAGCTGCTGATATGGTCTACAGCAGGGGTCACCAACCTGGTGCCCCCAGGAACCATACAAGGTGCCCACAGGCCTTTTCTCCAAATAGCACAAGTCTATAATAAAGTGAAATATAAAGCTTCTGCTATCTTTTTCACAAATGCATTAATATAGATTTAAATACTACAATTTAAAATAAATATATGTTTATTATACATGAAATGAGTTTAATTCTGACCTATTCTATTGTATCAACCTGGTAGCCCTTTACGTGGATCAGTACCCATGAAGTAGCCCTCAGCTTCACAAAGGCTGGTGACCCCTGGTCTACAGAGTCAAAGGTTTTAGCCAAGTCAACAAAAAGCCCTTAGTGTCGATGGTCCAGATGATATCGTTTAACACTTGAAGTGTTGCAGAGACACCCCCAGGACCGGTTTAGGGTTAGGCTGTTTGTTGACTAACTGTTCAATGACTTTGGAGAAAAGACAAGATAGAGTTGGGCCTATAGGGATGGGTCTAAACCAGAGGTCACTAACAGGCGGGCTGCGATCCAGAACCAGAGCCAGTTGGCAGCAAATCCAGGTCCCAGTCCCATCGAGAGGCTGCCATAGTTACAAAAAAACAAAACAGTCCTAAACCATGTGTGGTCTGGAACTCAATCCTTGGGGAGACAGCATGTCCATGGAGAAGGCCCCTCCGCCTGGAGATTTAATTGACCCCTGGTCTAAACCATCACCCCAGGACGGACAGATGCAGATTTCCAGTTCTGTGAGAATATACCGGTCTGTAGGGACAGATAAAAAAGATGAGTAATAGGTGCTGTTCATTTCAGACAGTAGGGGTTGAGAGTTCCCAGCTGATTTATGAGGGTGTAACCTGAGTAGCTCCTGAAGTAACTCGTGTTCCTGCAACAGTCGAATGGAAAAACAGGAGTTGTTGGGGAGAGGGAATCAGTGCCCTTACCTAGGAACGGGGGACGCAGCAGCAAGTCTTGATTATGTGTTGATTAAAGTCATTTACCATAGTATTTTTATCTGAAACCATGTCCTCAGATGTGTTAGCATTCAGTAAATGTTGAGCACGTGTTGGTATTCTCCATAGATCAAAGTCTGACAGAAGGTTTTGGGGTCAGAGTCAGGTTTGATTGGCTGGGTACGTCTGTTCTTACAGATCAGGAATGTCTACTTTTTCCCAAGACTGATGTTTTAGACGGACCAGATCTTCAGTGTTGTCTATGTTGGTGTTTATATAGGTGTGTATATGGATGGAGGGAGGGAGGGATGGATGGATGTAGATGCATTGTTGAGGAATGAGTGTGTTAGGGTTGTATATTGTTCCTTGTACATATCAATATATATGAGTCTACATGTGTTCAGGTGCAAACCCTTGTTCCTAGTTGTTCTACTTGTCCGTGTTAGTCTAACGGCTCAGGAGGACTCCGGCTAGGTGGACTCACTGAACTGTGCAAAAAGGAGTAGGACCATGTAATCCAAAAAAGTGTTTTAAATAAAGACAACTGGACTTCTTTGGTTCTTTGAAGACGTCTCGCTGCTCATCCCAGTAGCTTTGTCAGTTCTGTCTGTAGTAAAGGAGAGAGAGTCTTCTCTTCCTCTGTCTGTGACACACCTCCTTCTCCCCCTTGAGGAGGTGTTCGCTCCACTGTATTCAGCTGGAGTCCTGGTGAGGTGTTCTGATTGGAGGAGAGAATGAAGTTCAGAGCAGACTGGTAGGAGGTGGAGAGATGAAATCTGAGTCCTCCTCTGGTTAAAGCTGGTTCTTCACGTTTGACATAGATGTCTTCTTTAACTCCTCTCTCAAACCATCGGTCTTCTCTGTCCAAAATGTGGACGTTGTGGTTTTCAAAGGTGTGTCCCTTGTCTCTGAGGTGGACTGCTGAGTCCTGGCCTGATGAGGTGTCTCTCCTGTGTTGAGACATGTTCTTGTGTAGTTGTTGTTTAGTGTCTCCAGTGTAAAGGTCTGAACAGTCCTCAGAAACAACACCACTGGTCTTCTGTCTGGGAGTCTTGTCCTCAGGATGGACCAGTTCCTGTCTGAGGGTGTTGTTGGGTTGGAACTTTACTGGGATGCTGTGTTTGGAGAAAACTCTTCTCAGTGTCTCTGAGACTCCTGCTACGTATGGGATGACGGGGCTTTAGCGCTTGTTGTCCTTGTCTTTTGTAGCTGCTGTGGAGTCTTTTCCAGATTTCTTTCTTGATTTAGTGAAGGCCCAGTTTGGGTAACTGCAGGTCTGGAGAGCTTCTTTGACGTGTTTCTGTTCCTTTTGTTTCTCTTCAGTTCTGGTGGAATGTTCTCAGCTCGGTGGTGTAAAGTCCTGATAACTGATAGTTTGTGCCCCAGTGGGTGATGGGAGTCAAAATGCAGGTACTGGTCTGTGTGAGGAGGTTTCCTGTAAACCTCAGTGCTGAGACTTCCATCCTGTTGAATTTGTACAGCGCCGTCCAAGAAGGGCAGTTTGTTGTTGTGTGCGTCCTCCTGGTGGACCTGATGTTTTATCCACAGCGTTGATGTGTTTGGTGAAGCTTCTACTTCAGGAGTCAGGATCTTGACCCATGTGTCGTCCACATATCTGAACCAGTGGCTCGGTGCTGCTCCATTGTAGGAGTTCAGTCCTTTGTTGTTTGGACCATGTAAGCTTTGCTTCAACCTAATTCCTTTTTGAACACCTTCATTTTCATGATTCATGCACCTTATGAATTACTATTATTATTGATATTCTTTCTTTTCTTTGTGTGATGTACGTGTTGGAAGTAAATCTAAATGTTAATCCAGGGACTGGTTCCGACTCTTTTTGAAGATAAGACGTCTGTGGAGAGTAGAAGAGTCTAAAATGTGACCTCAGCCGTAGGAATGGAGCTGGTTCTATACCACTGATCTGTTTCCAGGTCATGTAAAACGGCTGCTCACTAAAGTTTTATAGCAGACGTTATCTGATGACTCGATGTGTGTTCCATCATCTACAGACCTACTGGTAAATCAGAGGGAGCCTACAGCCTGGGAGAGGTTTAATCAGAATCAGGCAGATTAACTATCCCAGTTCAAATCACCCAATACCAACAAATCAGAGGAGCTGTAAGGGTCAAAGTTCACAGAGAGCAGACCGGCACCAACAGGGCAGATGGAGGTCTGTAGCCGGTGAAAGCCGTAGGAACCATCATGGAAGCACCTTGTGGCACAGGGACAGTAAAAGGGGACGGACAGGACTGTGTTGGTGTGTTCGAATTCAGGGGTAGGATGCTTATGAGGACGCATTTCAAGACTGATGATGTCACAGCGCCTCGGCAAGTCNTTAATGAAGCAGCCTCTGTAGTGACCTTTAAATAATGTCCATGTGTTAATGAAGCAGCCTCTGTAGTAACCTTTAAAGAACGTCTATGTGTTAATGAAGCAGCCTCTGTAGTGACCTTTAAATAAAGTCTCTGTGTTAATGAAGCAGCCTCTGTAGTGACCTTTAAATANCTCCACTCATTAGCTCCGCCCTGAACCCAGCCCCTTTCTCCGACCTTACTCCTGTGTGTTTTTATAACTTGACTCAGCAGAAACGTGCTCCATCTGCACTCATCTCCACACAACCTCCACAGTCTCATGCTGATTTTCAGTAACATAAAAAAGAACCAAAAAAGGGTTTTAATAAAGACAACGGGACTTCTTTGGTTCTCTGAAGACGTTTCTGCTCATCCCAGTAGCTTTGTCCGTTCTGTCTGTAGTAAAGGAGAGAGAGTCTTCTCTTCCTCTGTCTGTGACACACCTCCTTCTCCCCCTTGAGGAGGTGTTCGCTCCACTGTATTCAGCTGGAGTCCTGGTGAGGTGTTCTGATCAGAGGAGAGAATGAAGTTCAGAGCAGACTGGTAGGAGGTGGAGAGATGAAATCTGAGTCCTCCTCTGGTTAAAGCTGGTTCTTCACGTTTGACATAGATGTCTTCTTTAACTCCTCTCTCAAACCATCGGTCTTCTCTGGACATTGTCGTTTTCAAAGGTGTGTCCCTTGTCTCTGAGGTGGACTGCTGAGTCCTGGCCTGATGAGGTGTCTCTCCTGTGTTGAGACATGTTCTTGTGTAGTTGTTGTTTAGTGTCTCCAGTGTAAAGGTCTGAACAGTCCTCAGAAACAACACCACTGGTCTTCTGTCTGGGAGTCTTGTCCTCAGGATGGACCAGTTCCTGTCTGAGGGTGTTGTTGGGTTGGAACTTTACTGGGATGCTGTGTCTGGAGAAAACTCTTCTCAGTGTCTCTGAGACTCCTGCTACGTATGGGATGACGGGGCTTTAGCGCTTGTTGTCCTTGTCTTTTGTAGCTGCTGTGGAGTCTTTTCCAGATTTCTTTCTTGATTTAGTGAAGGCCCAGTTTGGGTACCTGCAGGTCTGGAGAGCTTCTTTGACGTGTTTCTGTTCCTTTTGTTTCTCTTCAGTTCTGGTGGAATGTTCTCAGCTCGGTGGTGTAAAGTCCTGATAACTGATAGTTTGTGCCCCAGTGGGTGATGGGAGTCAAAATGCAGGTACTGGTCTGTGTGAGGAGGTTTCCTGTAAACCTCAGTGCTGAGACTTCCATCCTGTTGAATTTGTACAGCGCCGTCCAAGAAGGGCAGTTTGTTGTTGTGTGCGTCCTCCTGGTGGACCTGATGTTTTATCCACAGCGTTGATGTGTTTGGTGAAGCTTCTACTTCAGGAGTCAGGATCTTGACCCATGTGTCGTCCACATATCTGAACCAGTGGCTCGGTGCTGCTCCATTGTAGGAGTTCAGTCCTTTGTTGTTTGGACCATGTAAGCTTTGCTTCAACCTAATTCCTTTTTGAACACCTTCATTTTCATGATTCATGCACCTTATGAATTACTATTATTATTGATATTCTTTCTTTTCTTTGTGTGATGTACGTGTTGGAAGTAAATCTAAATGTTAATCCAGGGACTGGTTCCGACTCTTTTTGAAGATAAGACGTCTGTGGAGAGTAGAAGAGTCTAAAATGTGACCTCAGCCGTAGGAATGGAGCTGGTTCTATACCACTGATCTGTTTCCAGGTCATGTAAAACGGCTGCTCACTAAAGTTTTATAGCAGACGTTATCTGATGACTCGATGTGTGTTCCATCATCTACAGACCTACTGGTAAATCAGAGGGAGCCTACAGCCTGGGAGAGGTTTAATCAGAATCAGGCAGATTAACTATCCCAGTTCAAATCACCCAATACCAACAAATCAGAGGAGCTGTAAGGGTCAAAGTTCACAGAGAGCAGACCGGCACCAACAGGGCAGATGGAGGTCTGTAGCCGGTGAAAGCCGTAGGAACCATCATGGAAGCACCTTGTGGCACAGGGACAGTAAAAGGGGACGGACAGGACTGTGTTGGTGTGTTCGAATTCAGGGGTAGGATGCTTATGAGGACGCATTTCAAGACTGATGATGTCACAGCGCCTCGACGAGTCCCTTCAGAGGGTCCTGGGTCTTCCTGGGGGGTCTCCTCCCAGTGGGACCAGCCTGGAGAACCTCCAGAGGGAGGTATCCTGATCAGATGCTTGAACCACCTCAGCTGACTCCTTTATATGAGGAGGAGCAGCTCTACTCTGAGCTCCTCACCTCCTCTCTAAGCCTGAACCCAGCTGGACCATTTGAGCTGTTTGTAATCAGACTTTCAGTCAGGATCCACATCTCCTGACCAGGTGAGGGACTCCAGTCAACTGGGAGCTCCATCTTCTCCACCAGACCAGAACATCACCCTCATTACTGAAGATGAAGCCCCGATCCATCGGTCCACCTGCTGCTCCATCCTACCGTCACTAGAGAACAACTGGACCTCCTCGACTAGAGGCAGGAACTCATTCCCAACCTGGAGAAAACATTCCACCTGGTTCCAGTCTAGAACCGTGACCTCAGACTTGGAGGAGCGGACTCTGTGACGCTGAAGGGTGAAGATCTGGTCCACTGGTCTGATCCTATTTACCAACAGTAATAAGTGATGACTACCTCTCCATAACAGCTGCCAGTCGACTTGAGATCAGCTGTTTCCTGTTTCGACCTCCCATTCCTGGATCAGCTGTAACGTTCAGATAAAAGATAGCGTGACCTTTGACCTGCTCTTCATAAATCCAGACTCTGCTGAAAGTCCACCTCAGACACTGCTTACTGGAACTGAACGCTGACAGGGAGAGGTTAGGATTTGACCTTTGACCTTTAGTTGATTGGTTTTCTCCAGAGTTCACTTAGAATGAGTAAAGTTTACTGTCATCTCTGCTAAATACTACAGGTACAGCATATTTACATACTTATACACAGTATATGTCCAGACCTGAACGCTTCCACAGTTGCTCAGGTTACCACTACACGCTCAGTGAGATCTATGTGGTCTGTTAAAGTAGGTTTTCATCTGGTGTTCTGTGATGGACCACCTTTACAACAGTCACTCACTCACTCCACTACTCTGGCTTTATCAGAGAGGTCAGAAGGAAGCCATAATCAAAGGTCAGTGAACCTTGATGATCCAGCAGAAAGTCACATCATCACCCGACAACGAGCACGTCACTGTGGTGAGGAAACCAGAAGGAAGCCTAGTAAGCTCCCACTGGTAGAAACAGAAACCATTACGACGCTCAGACAGGTTGGATTTCACTCAGATACAAACAGTCTCAACCGCCAAGAGAAGGATTTATTATCAGACTTCTGGTGGATCTCTTGGTCACATCACTCCCAGAGGAGGCGTTTAGGGGAAAGGCCTGAAGACAGTCTGGGACTGGAGAGGCTGACCCCAGGAGCCGGGACCCAGACCAGTGGGAGGCGAGGCCTTTGATTGGCTGCATGTTCACACAACGCTGATTCTTTTGAGAGAAGGTTCATCAAATAAAATGATCCTGATGGCTTCAGTCATCCATCACATCCCTCCATCATATCTGCTGGTTGTTTGTTTCCCCACAATGCAAAAAACTGAATCAGCTGCTGGAAGGAATCTTTAAGTCATGTTACAGGTTCTCCCCACGCAGATTTACACGATATGACAATTTAATGTAGTTAAATCAGAGGGGAGAGTCGAGTCAGTCCATAAGGTAGCAGGAAAAGATCTGACAGGACTCATCAGCAGGTGAAGCTGAACCTCTAATGAAGCATGAAGGTGTTTTACAGCGAAAACATCAAACATCTGGATCACAGCGTTTTCTCTTTGTTCCTACTACAACTGAGTAAATCTCTCTAATCGTTTCACTTTGTTTTGTAATTAAAGTAAAATAGCCTAGTTTGAACGTAATTAGGGATGCACTGATACCGATACTGGTATAAACCAGNCCCATCAAACGTTCCAGTTTTTTAATTCAAATTAAAAAAACTTCTCTATCATCTGAACGCTTTTGACATATTTCCAACATCTAAAGACACATTCTTCCTCTGAAGTTTAATGTTAAAGTGCAAATGCCTCAGCGCCACATTCAGCCTGGACCGAGTCCTGAACCACGCCTGGAGCAGCCCCATTCAGAGGGGAGAGAGCATACCGGGTGTGTTGTGAGCTCGCGGTCCAGACAGAACCTGCTCTAGGTCCAGACCTGGATCGCGGTCCAGACAGAACCTGCTCTAGGTCCAGACCTGGATCGCGGTCCAGACAGAACCTGCTCTAGGTCCAGACCTGGATCGCGGTCCAGACAGAACCTGCTCTAGGTCCAGACCTGGATCACAGTCCAGACAGAACCTGCTCTAGGTCCAGACCTGGATCGCGGTCCAGACAGAACCTGCTCTAGGTCCAGACCTGGATCGCGGTCCAGACAGAACCTGCTCTAGGTCCAGACCTGTTAGTGACCTCTGCTCTGATCTAAAGTATTTGAAAGTATCATAGGTAATAAAATAGCCATTTTTTTACATTTCCTAAGGTAAAAAATGTGTAATAACCCTAAATGAATGAGAAATGTGAGCTCTCCCGAAACAGTTACGAAGGGTGATGACATCACTACGTTACTGCAGACAATGGCAGTGATGGTAAACACTCGTGACCTTTCCCTGGTATCTAGAAGGTAGAGGTGCTCACTCCTTCCCTAAAAGTGTTGCTGCACTAAAGTGCTACTTGTTGATTCAGCGTTTTAAAGTTGGATCACGTCCAAAACAAGCAGATTTACCCAACAATCAGCTAAAGCTAATCCTCGGCTTACAGTGCTTCTTTTAGACCCCCCCCCAATAACCAGAAACCAGACAGATGTTCACAGAGCGGCGTTAATAACCACATCAGACCACGCCTCGTGGTTCTGCTGTCGTTTGTTTGTCTCGTCTGTTGTTTTCCTTCCTGTCTTTGTGTTTTCTCATTCGCTGTCTAAACTACTCTCATGTTCACAAAGTGACACGCTGCTGCATCAGCATCAACAGCAGTAGCTCATTTTTAAAAGTTACACTTTACTTTTCCATTCATTAGTCGTTTATGTCGTTAGGTACGTTGTGTGTGACTTTTTGAGGCTGCAGGTGCTACTTTTTAAAAGGAAGTGAACCAAATGCAACAGTGGGGGAAATGTCATTTTCATCCAAAAAGGGTTTAAATAAAGACAACTGGACTTCTGTGGTTCTTTGAAGATGTTTCACTGCTCATCCGAGGAGCTTTGTCAGTTCTGTCTGAAGTAG
>SSNR01000097.1:1346887-1382262 GCA_006937965.1 Callopanchax toddi | reverse complement strand
TGGTTTAGTGTTGGTTTAGTGTTGGTTTAGTGTTGGTTTAGAGTTGGGTTAGTGTTGGTTTAGTGTTGGTTTAGTATTGGTTTAGTGTTGGTTTAGAGTTGGTTTAGTGTTGGTTTAGTGTTGGTTTAGTGTTGGTTTAGTGTTGGTTTAGAGTTGGTTTAGTGTTGGTTTAGAGTTGGTTTAGAGTTGGGTTAGAGTTGATTTAGAGTTGGTTTAGTGTTGGTTTAGTGTTGGTTTAGAGTTGGTTTAGAGTTGATTTAGAGTTGATTTAGAGTTGGTTTAGAGTTGGTTTAGTGTTGGTTTAGTGTTGGTTTAGAGTTGGTTTAGTGTTGGTTTAGTGTTGGTTTAGTGTTGGTTTTGAGTTGGTTTAGTGTTGGTTTAGAGTTGGTTTAGAGTTGGTTTAGAGTTGGTTTAGTGTTGGTTTAGAGTTGGTTTAGAGTTGATTTAGAGTTGGTTTAGTGTTGGTTTAGAGTTGGTTTAGAGTTGATTTAGAGTTGATTTAGAGTTGGTTTAGAGTTGGTTTAGAGTTGATTTAGAGTTGGTTTAGTGTTGGTTTAGTGTTGGTTTAGAGTTGGTTTAGTGTTGGTTTAGTGTTGGTTTAGTGTTGGTTTAGAGTTGGGTTAGAGTTGGTTTAGAGTTGGTTTAGAGTTGGTTTAGTGTTGGTTTAGAGTTGGGTTAGAGTTGGTTTAGAGTTGATTTAGAGTTGGTTTAGTGTTGGTTTAGTGTTGGTTTAGAATTCAACATCTATACATCCATCAACCATTAATCATTTACCCACCCTTCATCCATTAGTTTTTATTGCCACCAGCCTTTATCTATCGCCTATCAGCTATCTGTCATTCATCCATCAATCCATCCATCAGCACACTTTGAACCTAGACCAGAGCAGGAACTGGTCTGGAATAATTCAGTCTGATTTCCAGCGTAGGATTTAACCACCCCTCCCCCACCAACATCCATCCATCATTTGTCCATCCATCTATAATCCACCCATCTTTAATCCATCTATCCATCACTGCAGAGGGAAACGATGCTCCTGCTGATGGGGGAGGGGCATGGAGACATAAAACAGACCGAATTTATGTTCTAATTAAATAATAGCTCAAGGTTCATCATGGATTTGGTCTCCCTGGACCAGGATAGAAGGTCTGAGTGGGACAGGATCTCAGGAGGCCAGACTCTCCACCCTGAATGGGTCAACTGACCACCACAGCTGGGATATACAGGTGTTACCATGACAACAACAACATACACAAACTCCTTTTCCATAACAGTTAATCACATGATCAGAGTGTTTGATCCAGCCCTGCTGTAGTTCTCCTTTTGAATATCTGGTGTCACTAGTGAGAACAGCAGGAATGGCAGCAGAAGAAGAGTTGGAATCTGTTAAACCAGTCTTACAGGAGATCCATTCTTCAAACACTTCGACACTTTATCACTTTACTGATGTTTTTACTGATGTTTGATGTTCACATTTCATCAAACCAACGTAATGAACATCTGGATTAGATCCCCAACTACCGCTAGATCAGAACCACATAGGAGGTCAATCAGTCCCAGCCTGACCCCAATGTAGGTTTACTACATTCACTAAAGGTTTGTTCCTAGTCCAGAACCTGGTCTGGGATTCAAACCCTGATCTGGATCTGAGATTCAAGCCCTGATCTGGATCCAGGATTCAAACCCTGATCTGGATCCAGGATTCAAACTCTGATCTGGATCCAGGATTCAAAACCTGATCTGGATCCTGGATTCAAACCCTGATCTGGATTCAAAACCTGATCTGGATCTGAGATTCAAGCCCTGATCTGGATCCAGGATTCAAACCCTGATCTGGATTCAAAACCTGATCTGGATCCAGGATTCAAACCCTGATCTGGGTCTTCATCCCTCTCCAACGTCCGTTTGTCAGTTTCCATCTCTCCTCTAATCTGTTTATCAGTTGAACCAATCAGATGTTTGCGTTCATCAGCTGCAACAAACAAACAAACAAGAGGAGGTGAAGAAGAGGAGTGGTGGTTATGAGGAGGAGCAGGATGAAGAGGAGCAGTGTTCTGCTCTGTTCTCATCACTTCATTCATGCCCATAAAAGGGAAGTTGAGTCGTTTATGATGCAACATGAACAATCTGAGTTAAGCTCCTCTTCCTCCCCTCCTCCTCGTCCCCCCCCCCCCCCCCCCCCCCCCCCCCCCCCAAACAACACCACTTGTGAGGGGCGGAGCCTCACTTCTGGCCCCTCTCTCTCTCTGTCTCTCTGAGCTTGTCTGTCCAGAGCTGGAGCAGCAGGAGGAATTCCAGGAGGTGGAGGACCAGCTGGAGCCACCAAGCTGAGAGGAGGTTCCTGAGGAGGAGCAGGAGGAGGTCAGCTGTGGTAGGAAGCCAGCGAGGAACAGAACCTGCAGCTCCTCAACCAGGAGCCGAGGAGGAGGAGGGTGTCCAGGACTCTCCTGCTGCTCCCTGAGGACTCTGTGTGGATTCCAGGAAGAGCTGCTGCTGGGAAACTCACACCAGGACCACAAGGACCCACTAGGAGGACCCACCAGGATCCACCACATGGATTTTAAATCCAACCTCAGGAGCGTGAAGGCCAAGGCGGAGGAGAAGGGGAACCCTTCCCAGCAGGTGGACTTCCGCAGCGTTTTGGGGAAGAAGAGCACCACCTCCAGCTCCTCCGGCACCTCCAGCACCTCAAACGGCAACAAGCCAGCTGAGACGCCCACAAAGACCGCTGGAGACTTCCGCTCCATCCTCGCCAACAAGAAAAAACCACAGAGCCCTGAGAAGAATGGAGAGAAGGTCAACAACTGTGTGGATGGAGAGGTCCATGAGAAGAAGGGAGGAGGAGGAGAAGGAGGAGGAGGAGGAGGACTGGACTTTGTGGAGAAGCTGAGTGACGTGACGGTTCTGGACGGTCAGAGGCTCCGGCTGCAGTGTAGCCTAGCCCCTCCTGCTGATGATGTCACAGTCACCTGGACACTGGATGGGAAGACCATCAAATCGTCCAAGTTCATCGTCCTCGCCAACAAAGGTCAGAGGTCACACACACAGACAGGGAGTATGTCAGCTAGGAGGTGAAGTTTGATGTTTGGTTGGAGCTGATGGAGGAGCAGCAGCTGATGATGAAGCTCAGAGGATTCAGACTCTATTAATAGAACGCAGATGTGAAACAACAGAGCTTAGAGATGCAGGATGTGGTGTGAGACGACAGGGATCACTTTACACACACACACACACACACAGAGCCAGTCTTAACTGTGCTCTCTGACTCCATCGTTCCAGTCTGTTCTCTATTTGTGACCGTGGTTCTGTTCACATAAAGACACCAAAGAGGGTCCCAGGTGGTCCCTGGACCTCCTCCATGTCCTCTAATGTAAACAAATCAGACTACTGTGTTCCCACCTGACACCAGCAGGAGGTGCTGAGATAAAAACATTTCCTCTCCTCCTCCTTTTGCACACCAAGACTTCTTTCTGTGATTGGTCATTCAAATTTGATAGAAAACAAATATATGTGGTGATACTCATGAACCATTTTAATTAAACGTCTGCGTGCTTCGACTAGAATAAGAAATCTCACAACACCTGTTACTATATCCTGATGACAGAGAGATTTATATTTCTGTCACATCATGACCATGGTCCCTTACAGTCACTGAGTCAGCATGACCATATTATCAATGAGTGGACGGGCCAGATGTTCAACGCAGATAAGACAGAAGACTTCTACCTTCTTAAAGTCAGTCTCCTACCATCTTAAAGTCAGTCTACTACCATCTTAAAGTCAGTCTCCTACCATCTTAAAGTCAGTCTCCTACCATCTTAAAGTCAGTCTACTCCCATCTTAAAGTCAGTCTCCTACCATCTTAAAGTCAGTCTACTACCATCTTAAAGTCAGTCTCCTACCATCTTAAAGTCAGTCTACTACCATCTTAAAGTCAGTCTACTAACATCTTAAAGTCAGTCTACTACCATCTTAAAGTCAGTCTCCTACCATCTTAAAGTCAGTCTCCTACCATCTTAAAGTCAGTCTACTACCATCTTAAAGTCCGTCTCCTACCATCTTAAAGTCAGTCTCCTACCATCTTAAAGTCAGTCTCCTACCATCTTAAAGTCAGTCTACTACCATCTTAAAGTCCGTCTCCTACCATGTTAAAGTCAGTCTCCTACCATCTTAAAGTCAGTCTCCTACCTACTTAAAGTCAGTCTACTACCATCTTAAAGTCCGTCTCCTACCAAGTTAAAGTCAGTCTCCTACCATCTTAAAGTCAGTCTCCTACCTACTTAAAGTCAGTCTCCTACCATCTTAAAGTCAGTCTACTACCATCTTAAAGTCAGTCTACTACCATCTTAAAGTCAGTCTCCTACCATCTTAAAGTCAGTCTCCTACCATCTTAGTCAGTCTCCTACCATCTTAAAGTCAGTCTACTACCATCTAAAAGTCAGTCTACTACCATCTTAAAGTCAGTCTACTACCATCTTAAAGTCAGTCTACTACCATCTTAAAGTCAGTCAACTACCATCTTAAAGTCAGTCTCCTACCATCTTAAAGTCAGTCTCCTACCATCTTAAAGTCAGTCTCCTACCATCTTAAAGTCAGTCTACTACCATCTTAAAGTCAGTCTCCTACCATCTTAAAGTCAGTCTCCTACCATCTTAAAGTCAGTCTCCTACCATCTTAAAGTCAGTCTCCTACCATCTTAAAGTCAGTCTCCTACCATCTTAAAGTCAGTTTACTACCATCTTAAAGTCAGTCTCCTACCATCTTAAAGTCAGTCTCCTACCATCTTAAAGTCAGTCTCCTACCATCTTAAAGTCAGTCTACTACCATCTTAAAGTCAGTCTCCTACCATCTTAAAGTCAGTCTCCTACCATCTTAAAGTCAGTCTCCTACCATCTTAAAGTCAGTCTCCTACCATCTTAAAGTCAGTCTCCTACCATCTTAAAGTCAGTCTACTACCATCTTAAAGTCAGTCTCCTACCATCTTAAAGTCAGTCTCCTACCATCTTAAAGTCAGTCTACTACCATCTTAAAGTCAGTCTACTACCATCTTAAAGTCAGTCAACTACCATCTTAAAGTCAGTCTACTACCATCTTAAAGTCAGTCTCCTTCCATCTTAAAGTCAGTCTCCTACCATCTTAAAGTCAGTCTCCTACCATCTTAAAGTCAGTCTCCTACCATCTTAAAGTCAGTCTCCTACCATCTTAAAGTCAGTCTCCTACCATCTTAAAGTCAGTCTACTACCATCTTAAAGTCAGTCTCCTACCATCTTAAAGTCAGTCTACTACCATCTTAAAGTCAGTCTACTACCATCTTAAAGTCAGTCTCCTACCATCTTAAAGTCAGTGTACTACCATCTTAAAGTCAGTGTACTACCATCTTAAAGTCAGTCTACTACCATCTTAAAGTCAGTCTACTACCATCTTAAAGTCAGTGTACTACCATCTTAAAGTCAGTTTACTACCATCTTAAAGTCAGTGTACTACCATCTTAAAGTCAGTCTACTACCATCTTAAAGTCAGTGTACTACCATCTTACAGGAATCAGTAAAAGTCAGCCAGGCAGCTTCAACTCGTCCAACATGCTGCCAGACTTCTCACTAACACCAGGAAAGTGGGTGACATAACTCCAGGCTCTGGAACCTGAAAGCCTGAGACACTTTGGTCTTTTTAAAAACCAGTCACAATCTTGTTCACCAAAGCTTTCCCATTTTTTGCTTTTTATTAATCTTTTAATCTGCCTGTTTCTTCTTGTGTGATGTTGTGAATTTATTGCAATTCTTTCAAACGTTTTCATGTCTTCTAATGTATTTTCTGTGTTCGTATATCTGTTTTGTTTCTGTAAAGCACTGTGGGATGACTTTGGCTTGAAGGGTTCTATAAATTTAAAGCTTCCTTCTATGGTGGCACTGTGTGAGGAAAGAGGTTTTTCCAGCCGCTGGATGCTCAGCATTCTGGGATGAATAGTTGTGGTGATGTGACTGATTTACCACCCTGTCCTCCCTAGAGAGGAACCAAATAGAACCTCCTCCTGAGTCAGGTCTTGGCCTCACCAGGAGATGGAAGTTCAAATGTTTAATTCTCCAGATCCAACCCAGACCTTCTGAGTCCATCTTAGCTGGTCCTCAGGTGTTCTGATGGTGCTGTCTTGTTTCCCAGCTGGACTCTGCTCCCTAACCATAGACAAAGCTCTGCCAGAGGACGAAGGCCTGTACAAGTGCAGAGCTGAGAGCGCGGCGGGCAGAGCCGAGTGTTCCTGCACCGTTCTGGTGGACGGTAAGAAACGATCATCTTCTCAGATGGACTTTTTACAAAACCCTGGAACCTAGCTAATTATCAAATATCTGACTAGACGCCAATCAGAGGACTACTTCCTGTTTCAGTGAGGTCACTACCAGTGGGCGTGGTCCTTAATATATAGACGGACAACTTTAGAAGAAAACTTGAAAATTACCCAAGGAGAATCCCAGAGAAATAAACTGTTGATCATTTCCCTGAATGCATCAGGAGCCTCCTTCTGTCAGAGCTTCCTGTAATTAGAAGAAAGAAAAACAGAGAGAGAGATGATCAAAAATCTACAAAAACAACAAAGACCACAGACCCTCACTGAGACCTGAGACCCTCACTGAGACCTGAGACCCTCACTGAGACCCCAGACCCTCACTGAGACCTGAGACCCTCACTGAGACCCCAGACCCTCACTGAGACCTGAGACCCTCACTGAGACCACAGACCCTCACTGAGACCCCAGACCCTCACTGAGACCCTCACTGAGACCCCAGACCCTCACGAGACCTGAGACCCTCACTGAGACCCCAGACCCTCACTGAGACCCCAGACCCTCACTGAGACCCCAGACCCTCACTGAGACCCCAGACCCTCACTGAGACCTGAGACCCTCACTGAGACCCCAGACCCTCACTGAGACCCTAGACCCTCACTGAGACCACAGACCCTCACTGAGACCTGAGACCCTCACTGAGACCTGAGACCCTCACTGAGACCACAGACCCTCACTGAGACCTGAGACCCTCACTGAGACCTGAGACCCTCACTGAGACCACAGACCCTCACTGAGACCCCACTGAGACCCCAGACCCTCACTGAGACCCGAGACCCTCACTGAGACCACAGACCCTCACTGAGACCACAGACCCTCACTGAGACCCCAGACCCTCACTGAGACCTGAGACCATCACTGAGACCTGAGACCCTCACTGAGACCCTCACTGAGACCCCAGACCCTCACTGAGACCTGAGACCCTCACTGAGACCCCAGACCCTCACTGAGACCCCAGACCCTCACTGAGACCACAGACCCTCACTGAGACCCCAGACCCTCACTGAGACCACAGACCCTCACTGAGACCACAGACCCTCACTGAGACCCCAGACCCTCACTGAGACCTGAGACCCTCACTGAGACCCTCACTGAGACCCCAGACCCTCACTGAGACCCCAGACCCTCACTGAGACCCCAGACCCTCACTGAGACCTGAGACCCTCACTGAGACCCCAGACCCTCACTGAGACCCCAGACCCTCACTGAGACCACAGACCCTCACTGAGACCCCAGACCCTCACTGAGACCCTCACTGAGACCCCAGACCCTCACTGAGACCCCAGACCCTCACTGAGACCCCAGACCCTCACTGAGACCCCAGACCCTCACTGAGACCTGAGACCCTCACTGAGACCCCAGACCCTCACTGAGACCCTAGACCCTCACTGAGACCACAGACCCTCACTGAGACCTGAGACCCTCACTGAGACCTGAGACCCTCACTGAGACCACAGACCCTCACTGAGACCACAGACCCTCACTGAGACCCTAGACCCTCACTGAGACCACAGACCCTCACTGAGACCACAGACCCTCACTGAGACCCCAGACCCTCACTGAGACCACAGACCCTCACTGAGACCTGAGACCCTCACTGAGACCACAGACCCTCACTGAGACCACAGACCCTCACTGAGACCACAGACCCTCACTGAGACCACAGACCCTCACTGAGACCCCAGTCTCATGTAATCTTCATGTGACCATTCTGATGAATAAACCTGATCCTGGTTCCAGCTGGTCCTGGATCAGACTGAGAAGTTCCAGGAAAAGTTTCTGAATGTAAACGATGTACTACAAGTGGAGCTGTTTATTCTGTTTACACGTATGTGTGTGCGCGTGTGTGTGTGTGTGTGTGTGTGTGTGTGTGTGTGTGTGTGTGTGCGTGCGTGCGTGCGTGCGTGTGTGTGTGTGCGTCCTCCTGCAGATCCAACAGAAACGTCTCCAACGGACAAGAAGTCCAAGAAGGCGACTCCGACCTCAGAGAGTGAGTTTCCAAAATATGCAGCAGCCTCTTCCCTTTTGTCCCAATAAGGAGCTGCAGACTGGGATTACTGGTTCCCACACACACACACACACACACACACAGCTGGAGGTTTCTATTTTAAAGTGTGTGTGTGTGACGTTGAAAAAGCTCTGACAAATTATTATTCTGGACTCTGTCTCTGTAAACAGACATTTTCTACATGTTAGGACTACGTTACCCATCAGCCCCCTCTCAGTCAGCTACTTAAATGAGCAGCTGGCTAGTTAAAGCTCTGATCTCCAGACAGTGACAGTTGTCTGTTTGGACCATAGATATATATATCACTAGATATCTTACCCGCGCTGTTCATCAATGGACCCTGACGTAGCTACGCTGGCGGCCATCTTGTATCAGCCAGCTGCCCCCATTCATAACACTGGTGTCAATGGAGCATGTACTAATAAATACCTCTAACTTGATCAATTTTTAACCGATTTTCAAACGGTTTGCATTTTTATAAACGTCAGAGACGTGGCTGTGAATATATATCAATATAACGATAATGGTCGGAAAACTAATAAATTGCAAAAGTATCATGTCTCAAGTCTATACATAATAAGGTTTGTAAGAAAGTAACCCATTTGTAAATCTGTTAATTTTCCATCAAGTTCTGAGTGTTTTTAGTTAAGTTGACCGCTCATCTTCCATCTGCTGCCATAGAGAGCAGAACATCAGCGGACTGTGGTAAGATGGCCGCCATGTAGGGACGCTGTCGACTCCCAGATAGGTCATCTAGACATTATATAGGATATCTATGGTTTGGACCTGGTGGTTTTTCTGGGTCATGTCCTGGTCCTGGTTCCAGTCCTGATTCTGGTTCTAGTTTTGGTTCTGGTTCTAGATCTGGTCCTGAATGGAATTGGGATGATGATAGGAAGAGTCTCTGAACACCAGGAGGCGCTACAGGAACAGTTAATGTTGTTTTGTGGATCAGAGACAGAAGAAGACTAGTATGAAAAGGTTTTTCAGTTCTGTACCAATTCTACATTGGCTTTAGACTGGTTCTAGACCAGTTTTAGACTGGCTTTAGACCAGTTCTGGGCTGGTCCTAGAATGGCTTTAGCCCAGTTCTGGACTGGTTTTAGGCTGACTTTAGACCAGTCCTGAACTGGTCCTAGACTGGCTTTAGACCAATTCTGGACTGGTCCTAGACCGGCTTTAGACCGGCTCTGGACTGGCTTTAGACCAGTTCTGGACTGGTCCTAGACTGGCTTTAGACCAGTTCTGGACTGGTCCTAGACCGGCTTTAGCCCAGTTCTAGACTGGTTTTAGACTGACTTTAGACCAGTCCTGGACTGGCTTTAGACCAGTTCTAGACTGGATCTAGACTGGCTTTAGACCAGTTCTAGACTGGACCTAGACTGGCTTTAGACCAATTCTGGACTGGTCCTAGACTGGCTTAAGACCAGTTCTAGACTGGTTTTAGACTGGCTTTAGATCAATTCTGGACTGGTCCTAGACTGGCTTTAGACCAATTCTGGACTGGTCCTAGACCGGCTTTAGACCGGCTCTGGACTGGCTTTAGACCAGTTCTGGACTGGTCCTAGACTGGCTTTAGACCAGTTCTGGACTGGTCCTAGACCGGCTTTAGCCCAGTTCTAGACTGGTTTTAGACTGACTTTAGACCAGTCCTGGACTGGTCCTAGACCGGCTTTAGACCAGTTCTAGACTGGATCTAGACTGGCTTTAGACCAGTTCTAGACTGGACCTAGACTGGCTTTAGACCAATTCTGGACTGGTCCTAGACTGGCTTAAGACCAGTTCTAGACTGGTTTTAGACTGGCTTTAGATCAATTCTGGACTGGTCCTAGACCGGCTTTAGACCAGTTCTAGACTGGTTTTAGACTGGCTTTAGACCGGTTCTGAACTGGTCCTAGACTGGCTTTAGACCAGTTCTAGACTGGTTTTAGACTGACTTTAGACCAGTCCTGAACTGGTCCTAGACTGGCTTTAGACCAGTCCTGAACTGGTCCTAGACTGGCTTTAGACCAGTTCTAGACTGGTTTTAGACTGGCTTTAGACCGGTTCTGAACTGGTCCTAGACTGGCTTTAGACCAGTTCTAGACTGGTTTTAGACTGGCTTTAGACCGGTTCTGGACTGGTCCTAGACTGGCTTTAGACCAGTTCTAGACTGGTTTTAGACTGACTTTAGACCAGTCCTGAACTGGTCCTAGACTGGCTTTAGACCAGTTCTAGACTGGTTTTAGACTGGCTTTAGACCAGTCCTGAACTGGTCCTAGACTGGCTTTAGACCAGTTCTAGACCACTTCTGAGAGGGAGGAGTGATTCAGCCTCTCTGATTGGTCGCTCAGCTGATGATTGGCTGTTGGTTTGTCCTATGCCACCAGAGGAAGTTTCTTTTAGAGTTTATTTAGCAGGTGCTCAGTAGAGTGCCACCCTCAGGCCAGAAGCGTTACTACACCAGGATCTTCTCTTTTGGAGACGTTCAGGATGAGTTTTTACCTGAAATCTTTTCCCACATTTGATTCCACGACGTTCATTTTAATTATGAAACCTAAACTTTTTATTCTGTCGGTTTTTCTGGTTTTCTGGTCTCTGATGTGAAGACAGCAGAAGAAGAGAGGAGTCTGGAGGCTCATCAGGTCTCCAGATCCCAGCAGCTCCTTCTGCTGAAGCGTTAAACTGGAAACCAGTCAACCAGTCACCTCCTCTCATGTCTAACTGGGGGGAAGAAACCTCCTCTGACAGCAGATTTAATCTCTTCTTCTTCTGAAGGAAAAATAACAAACCTCATGAAGTATTTCCTGCATCAGGAGGAGTTATTTATAGAATGTCCTTATAAGGTCACAAGAGACGCTTCTGACCCGTTTAACATTCCTGTGCTGAACTTGTTTGCTTCTGTCTGGACCATAAAACAACCTGAACCATGAAGAAGACAAACATCTGGACGCTCCGACACTCGCTCCTCCAAACACAGGAGAGGAGCCAGAAGATCAACACGGGTCAGAGCTTCACAGAAAACTGAATCAAAGACCCAAAATCAAACATCAGCTTTTCTGACCACCAATTAAAAGCACACCATGTTCCACCAGCCTTGTGCTGTCATTGGAGGAGATGACAACCAATCAGTGGTCTCTACTGGACACTGACTGAGACAGAGTCAAATGTTTGAGGTTCTTCAACCTCCTCAGGTCCATACCGATGTTCTGCTGGTTTTTGTTCCACATATTTAGATTGAAAAACATTTGTAGATGAAAGTTTTTTATGAAAAGAAGCAGGAGGCTAAAACATCTCAGATCTCAACAATAAGGAGTCCTATTTATACCATAACAAGTGTATTTAGAAAGGCACATTTAAACACAGCGTGTGAGCTAACCAAAGCACTGCACACCACAAAAACCACACAGAGTCCACATGAAAACAAAATAAAAACTATCAGTAAATACAGGTAAAAACACCTAAAAACATTCAGATAAAAACCAAATAAAACAGAGTTTCTATCTAAAGCCAGCTCGTAGTAGTGGGTCTTTAACGTGACGTGAAGGCTGCGATGGATGACGACTGACAGTTGGTAATGGGCAGCGCATTCAGAGGACAAATATTTATGATGTCATGTACATCTAAAGGTACAAATACACGTCCCTCTGGTTGGTAAAGTATTATGGGTAAGGTAAGTAAAAGTTTATTTTATAGCATCTTTCACAGGTAAACATCACAAAGGGCTGAACAAATCAGAATCAGGACAGACATTTGAAAACGGTAAAACACGTCAGTCAAAAACAAAATTCACAACATAAACAAACCAAAATATAAACAATCAAAATATAAACAACCAAAATATAAACAATCAAAAATATAAACAATCAAACATAGAAACAACCAAAATATAAACAATCAAAAATATAAACAATCAAACATAGAAACAATCAAACATAGAAACAATCAAAAATATAAACAAACAAAAATATAAACAACCAAAATATAAACAATCAAAAATATAAACAATCAAAAATATAAACAATCAAACATAGAAACAATCAAAAATATAAACAATCAAAAATATAAACAATCAAAAATATAAACAATCAAACATAGAAACAATCAAAAATATAAACAATCAAAAATATAAACAAACATAGAAACAATCAAAAATATAAACAATCAAAAATATAAACAATCAAAAATATAAACAAACAAAAATATAAACAATCAAAAATATAAACAATCAAACATAGAAACAACCAAAATATAAACAATCAAAAATATAAACAATCAAACATAGAAACAATCAAAAATATAAACAATCAAAAATAGAAACAAACAAAAATATAAACAACCAAAATATAAACAATCAAAAATAGAAACAAACAAAAATAGAAACCTAACAATCAAAGTGATCTTCATCCAGTTTTGGTTCAGAAATCAGGACCTGTTCTGGTCCAGACCAGACCCAGCATCTACCTGGTCCAGACCCAACATCTACCTGGTCCAGTCCAGACCCAACATCTACCTGGTCCAGTCCAGACCCAACATCTACCTAGTCCAGACCCAACATCTACCTGGTCCAGTCCAGACCCAACATCTACCTGGTCCAGACCAGACCCAGCATCTACCTAGTCCAGACCCAACATCTACCTGGTCCAGACCAGACCCAACAGCTACCTGGTCCAGACCAGACCCAACATCTACCTGGTCCAGACCCAACAGCTACCTGGTCCAGACCAGACCCAACAGCTACCTGGTCCAGACCCAACATCTACCTGGTCCAGACCAGACCCAACAGCTACCTGGTCCAGACCCAACAGCTACCTGGTCCAGACCAGACCCAACAGCTACCTGGTCCAGACCCAACATCTACCTGGTCCAGACCAGTCCCAACATCTACCTGGTCCAGACCCAACAGCTACCTGGTCCAGACCAGACCCAACATCTACCTGGTCCAGACCCAACATCTACCTGGTCCAGACCAGATCCAACAGCTACCTGGTCCAGACCCAACATCTACCTGGTCCAGACCAGTCCCAACATCTTCCTGGTCCAGACCAGACCCAACAGCTACCTGGTCCAGACCAGACCCAACATCTACCTGGTCCAGACCAGACCCAAGAGCTACCTGGCCCAGACCCAACATCTACCTGGTCCAGGCCAGACCCAACATCTACCTGGTCCAGACCTGACCCAACAGCTACCTGGTCCAGACCAGACCCAACAGCTACCTGGTCCAGACCAGACCCAACAGCTACCTGGTCCAGACCAGACCCAACAGCTACCTGGTCCAGACCCAACATCTACCTGGTCCAGACCAGACCCAACGGCTACCTGGTCCAGACCAGACCCAAGAGCTACCTGGCCCAGACCAGACCCAATAGCTACCTGGTCCAGACCAGACCCAACATCTACCTGGTCCAGACCAGACCCAACATCTACCTGGTCCAGACCCAACATCTACCTGGTCCAGACCAGACCCAATATCTACCTGGTCCAGACCCAACATCTACCTAGTGCAGACCAGACCCAACATCTACCTGGTCCAGACCAGACCCAACATCTACCTAGTCCAGACCAGACCCAACATCTACCTGGTCCAGACCAGACCCAACATCTACCTAGTCCAGACCCAACATCTACCTGGTTCAGACCCAACATCTACCTGGTCCAGACCAGACCCAACGGCTACCTGGTCCAGACCAGACCCAAGAGCTACCTGGCCCAGACCCAACATCTACCTGGTCCAGACCAGACCCAACATCTACCTGGTCCAGACCCAACATCTACCTGGTCCAGACCCAATATCTACCTGGTCCAGACCAGACCCAATATCTACCTGGTCCAGACCCAACATCTACCTGGTCCAGACCAGACCCAACGGCTACCTGGTCCAGACCAGACCCAACATCTACCTGGTCCAGACCAGACCCAACATCTACCTGGTCCAGACCAGACCCAACATCTACCTGGTCCAGACCAGACCCAATATCTACCTAGTCCAGACCCAACATCTACCTAGTCCAGACCAGACCCAACATCTACCTAGTCCAGACCAGACCCAACATCGACCAGACCCAACATCTACCTGGTCCAGACCAGACCCAACATCTACCTGGTCCAGACCCAACATCTACCTGGTCCAGACCAGACCCAACATCTACCTAGTCCAGACCAGACCCAACATCTACCTGGTCCAGACCCAACATCTACCTGGTCCAGACCCAACATCTACCTGGTCCAGACCAGACCCAACATCTACCTAGTCCAGACCAGACCCAACATCTACCTAGTCCAGACCAGACCCAACATCTACCTGGTCCAGACCAGACCCAACTACCTAGTCCAGACCAGACCCAACATCTACCTAGTCCAGACCAGACCCAACATCTACCTGGTCCAGACCAGACCCAACATCTACCTGGTCCAGACCAGACCAACAGCTACCTAGTCCAGACCCAACATCTACCTGGTTCAGACCCAACATCTACCTGGTCCAGACCAGACCCAACATCTACCTAGTCCAGACCCAACATCTACCTAGTGCAGACCAGACCCAACATCTACCTAGTCCAGACCAGACCCAACATCTACCTGGTCCAGACCAGACCCAACAGCTACCTGGTCCAGACCCAACATCTACCTAGACCAGACCCAACATCTACCTAGTGCAGACCAGACCCAACATCTACCTGGTCCAGACCAGACCCAACATCTACCTGGTCCAGACCAGACCCAATATCTACCTGGTCCAGACCAGACCCAATATCTACCTAGTCCAGACCCAACATCTACCTAGTGCAGACCAGACCCAACATCTACCTAGTCCAGACCAGACCCAAGAGCTACCTGGCCCAGACCCAACATCTACCTAGTCCAGACCAGACCCAACATCTACCTGGTCCAGACCAGACCCAACATCTACCTGGTCCAGACCCAACATCTACCTAGTCCAGACCAGACCCAACATCTACCTGGTCCAGACCAGACCCAACATCTACCTAGTCCAGACCAGACCCAATATCTACCTAGTCCAGACCAGACCCAACATCTACCTGGTCCAGACCCAACATCTACCTGGTCCAGACCCAACATCTACCTGGTCCAGACCAGACCCAACGGCTACCTGGTCCAGACCAGACCCAACATCTACCTGGTCCAGACCAGACCCAACATCTACCTGGTCCAGACCAGACCCAACATCTACCTGGTCCAGACCAGACCCAATATCTACCTAGTCCAGACCCAACATCTACCTGGTCCAGACCCAACATCTACCTGGTCCAGACCAGACCCAACATCTACCTGGTCCAGACCAGACCCAACATCTACCTGGTCCAGACCAGACCCAATATCTACCTAGTACCAGACCCAACATCTACCTGGTCCAGACTAGACCCAATATCTACCTAGTGCAGACCAGACCCAACATCTACCTGGTCCAGACTAGACCCAATATCTACCTAGTGCAGACCAGACCCAACATCTACCTGGTCCAGACCAGACCCAACATCTACCTAGTCCAGACCAGACCCAATATCTACCTAGTCCAGACCCAACATCTACCTGGTCCAGACCAGACCCCACATCTACCTGGTCCAGACCCAACATCTACCTGGTCCAGACCCAACATCTACCTGGTCCAGACCAGACCCAACAGCTACCTGGTCCAGACTAGACCCAATATCTACCTAGTCCAGACCCAACATCAACCTAGTCCAGACCAGACCCAACATCAACCTAGACCAGACCAGACCCAACATCTACCTAGTCCAGACCAAACATCTACCTGGTCCAGACCCAACATCTACCTGGGCCAGACCAGACCCAACACCTCCCTGCCCAGACCAGACCCAACATCTACCTGGTCCAGACCAGACCCAACATCTACCTAGACCCAACAGCTACCTGGTCCAGACCAGACCCAACACCTACCTGGTCCAGACCAGACCCAACATCTACCTGGTCCAGACCAGACCCAATATCTACCTAGTCCAGACCCAACATCTACCTGGTCCAGACCAGACCCAACATCTACCTGGTCCAGACCAGACCCAACAGCTACCTGGTCCAGACCAGACCCAACATCTACCTGGTCCAGACCAGACCCAACATCTACCTAGTCCAGACCAGACCCAATATCTACCTGGTCCAGACCCAACATCTACCTGGTCCAGACCAGACCCAACATCTACCTAGTCCAGACCCAATATCTACCTAGTCCAGACCCAACATCTACCTGGTCCAGACTAGACCCAATATCTACCTAGTGCAGACCAGACCCAACATCTACCTGGTCCAGACCAGACCCAACATCTACCTGGTCCAGACCAGACCCAATATCTACCTAGTGCAGACCAGACCCAACATCTACCTAGTCCAGACCAGACCCAACATCTACCTGGTCCAGACCAGACCCAACATCTACCTGGTCCAGACCAGACCCAATATCTACCTAGTCCAGACCCAACATCTACCTAGTGCAGACCAGACCCAACATCTACCTAGTCCAGACCAGACCCAACATCTACCTAGACCCAACAGCTACCTGGTCCAGACTAGACCCAACATCTACCTAGACCCAACAGCTACCTGGTCCAGACTAGACCCAACATCTACCTGGTCCAGACTAGACCCAACATCTACCTGGTCCAGACCAGACCCAACAGCTACCAGATCTCCTATAACTCCTCTGGTTTGTTTCCATCAGGTGAAGCCAGAATAAAGAAGCCGACTCCAAAGACTCCACCCAAACAAGGTGAGCTCACCGGCTCCAACAAACCAACACAACATTAACACGTTATTAACTAGGTAATGATTAGTTACTGATTAATATTTCATATTTTAAAGATTGGGTAATATTTGTTATAAGACAGTGACAAATTAGTTATTGACTAGTCATTACTGATTAGTTATTGACTAGTCATAACTGATTAGTTATTGACTAGTCATTACTGATTAGTTATTGACCAGTTATTGACTAGTCATTACTGATTAGTTATTGACTAGTCATTACTGATTAGTTATTGACTAGTTATTGACTAGTCATTACTGATTAGTTATTGACTAGTCATTACTGATTAGTTATTGACTAGTCATAACTGATTAGTTATTGACTAGTCATTACTGATTAGTTATTGACTAGTCATTACTGACTAGTTATTTATTAGTTATTGACTAGTCATTACTGATTAGTTATTGACTAGTCATTACTGATTACCATTAGTTATAGATTAGTTATTGACTAGTCATTACTGATTACCATTAGTTACTGATTAGTTATTGACTAGTCATTACTGATTTTTTATTGACTAGCCATTACTGATTACTTATTGACTAGTCATTACTGACTAGTTATTGATTAGTTATTGACTAGTCATTACTGACTAGTTATTGATTAGTTATTGACTAGTCATTACTGATTAGTTTTTGACTAGTTATTACTGATTAGTTATTGACTAGTTATTGACTAGTCATTGACTAGTCATTACTGATTAGTTATTGACTAGTTATTGACTAGTCATTACTGATTAGTTATTGACTAGTCATTACTGACTAGTTATTGACTAGTCATTGACTAGTTATTGACTAGTCATTACTGATTAGTTATTGACTAGTCATTACTGGTTAGTTACTGATTAGTTATCGATGTGTGTGTGCAGCTCTACCACCTCAGATCCTGCAGTTCCCTGAGGACATGAAGATCCTGGCAGGAGAGAAGGTGGAGATTCTTTGCAGGTTCTCTGGAGCTCCTCCCATCAGCTGCACCTGGCTGAAGTTCAGGAAACCAGTGAGACACACACACACACCCTCACATACACACACACGTTGGGTGAGTCCCGAAGTTGTCTGACAGTTTGTGTCATGGTTCTGGTCCAGATCCAGGAGGGCTCTGCTGACATCTCTGTAGAGAGCAGCGACAGCAGCAGTAAACTGACCATCAGCAGCGGGCAGCAGGAGCACTGTGGCTGCTACACCGTGGAGTTGAGGAACAGCTTCGGCCTCCGACAAGCTGCCCTCAACCTCACCATCGTAGGTAAGACACATCTTCAGCAGCTGGAGGTAGTCGACCTCCTGGTCTCAAACAGAACCATGAAACGGGTCATTATTAAACAACAGGATCAATCAGTAAATGGGGTAACTCCTTAAAGCAGAGCATGTTCAGTACAGAGTCTACTGTAGCGCCTCCTGCTGGGCTAACAACTGCTCTGATCCTCCTTAGATAAACCGGACCCCCCAGCTAAGGTTCCTGCAGCCTCAGATGTCCGGCGGTCCAGTCTGACACTGTCGTGGTATGGCCCGACCTACGATGGAGGCAGTGCCGTGCAGTCCTACCAGCTGGAGATCTGGGACTCTTTGGAGCAGCAGTGGAAACACCTGGTGTCCTGCAACAGCACTTCCTACAATGTCCAGGTGTGTTCCTGTCCCCCTCCTCTTGACACCGTGCCTTCAGAGGATTAACAGCACCTCTCTGTCCCTAGAACCTTCTACCAGAACGTCAGTACAAGTTTCGTGTTCGTGCACAGAATATCTACGGGATCGGAGAGCCAAGCGCCGAGTCCGAACCTGTAACAATTGGACTGGTGGGCGATGATGGTGAGAAAACCAGTAGCAGAGTTCTAGAAAACAGTTTTCTAACCTCTAATTCAATACTATAATCTCTTTTTCCTGACCTCTGTCTGTGACCTGGAACAGTTGGGTCAACCAATGAGCCTCAGAGGTTAGGAAGACACAGGTAATGCCAACAGGTCTAGAACGTACTGAGAAGAAGAAAATTCCAAAATTACAGGTCAGTGATAGGCCAGGCAAGAGCCTAGTCAGGGTCAGGGGGCTGTGGGTCTCTACACAAGGCAAGATCCATTTAACTTGTTTGAGGTTTGGACCCTCTCAGATGAAGTTTGGACCCTCTTAGATTAGGTGTGGACCCTAGGTTTAGACCCTTTCAGAGGAGGGTAAGATCCTCTCAGAGTATGTTTGGACCCTCTCAGAGTAGATTTGGACCCTCTCAGATAAGGTTTGGACCCATTTAGAGGAGGTTAAGAGCATCTCATAGTAGATGTTGACCCTCTCAGATGAGGTGTGGCCCCTCTCAGATTAGGTTTGGACCCTCTCAAAGGACATTTGGACCCTCTTAGAGTAGATTTGTACCCTTTCGTAGGAGGTTAAGACCCTCTCAGAGTAGGTTTGGACCCTCTCAGAGGGGTTCTGGACCCTCTCAGAGGAGGTGTGGAGGTTTGGACCCTCTCAAAGGAGGTTTGGACCCTCTGAGGAGGTTTGGACTCTCTCAGAGGAAGTTAAGACCCAGTCAGAGTAGGTTTCGACCCTTTCAGAGGAGGTGTGGAGATTTTGAACCTCTCAAAGGAGGTTTGGACCCTCTGAGTTGGTTTGGACCCTTTCAGAGTATGTTTGGACCCTCTCAGAGTAGATTTGGACCCTCTCAGATAAGGTTTGGACCCATTTAGAGGAGGTTAAGAGCATCTCATAGTAGATGTTGACCCTCTCAGATGAGGTGTGGACCCTCTCAGATTAGGTTTGGACCCTCTCAAAGGACATTTGGACCCTCTTAGAGTAGATTTGTACCCTTTCGTAGGAGGTTAAGACCCTCTCAGAGTAGGTTTGGACCCTCTCAGAGGGATTCTGGACCCTCTCATAGGAGGTGTGGAGGTTTGGACCCTCTGAGGAGGTTTGGACCCTCTCAAAGGAGGCTTGGACCCTCTGAGGAGGTTTGGACCCTCTCAAAGGAGGCTTGGACCCTCTGAGGAGGTTTGGACTCTCTCAGAGGAGGTGTGGAGGTTTGGACCCTCTCAGAGGAAGTTAAGACCCAGTCAGAGTAGGTTTCGACCCTTTCAGAGGAGGTGTGGAGATTTTGAACCTCTCAAAGGAGGTTTGGACCCTCTGAGTTGGTTTGGACCCTTTCAGAGGAGGTTTGGACCCTCTCAGAGGAGGTTTGGACTCTCTGAGTTGGTTTGGACCCTTTCAGAGGAGGTGTGGACCCTCTCAAAGGAGGTTTGGACCCTCTCAGAGGAGGTGTGGAGATTTTGAACCTCTCAAAGGAGGTTTGGACCCTCTGAGTTGGTTTGGACCTTTTCAGAGGAGGTTTGGACCCTCTGAGTTGGTTTGGACCTTTTCAGAGGAGGTTTGGACCCTCTCAAAGGAGGTTTGGACCCTCTCAGAGGAGGTGTGGAGATTTTGAACCTCTCAAAGGAGGTTTGGACCCTCTGAGTTGGTTTGGACCTTTTCAGAGGAGGTTTGGACCCTCTCAGAGGAGGTTTGCTTCCACTCAGAGGGGGTTTGGACCCTCTATAAGAACTTGAGCAGTCTAGGAACTTGATGGAATGTTTAATACAGGACAACCAGCATCCTATATTGACCCTGTTTGCTACTGAACCAGAACCATGTACACTAGACCTGTCTCCGACCATCAGTGTAGAATAATGAGACCAATCTAAAACAACTAACTACTGATGATATTTAATTTGTCTGACAGAAAACCAGGAGGACGGAGAGGCAGAGGAGGAGGATGAAGGTACAAGACCTTGACTTCCTGTTTACATTAACTGTTTACAGTTTGACTCAGAACAACACAACAATAACGCAACATGAGTTTCCTGTTTGTGTATCAGACCCAGACAAGGAACCGGACTACAGAGATGTGACCATCAGGACTGACGTGAAGGTGAAAGAGCTGTACGACGTGGAGGAACGGCTGGGAACGTAAGGCTCCGCCCACTCTCACCTTTCACCCAGAGGTCAGTGAATGCACCGTGAAGTCTGTGTTGGGTTTCCGTCACAGGGGGAAGTTTGGTCAGGTCTTCAAGCTGGTGGAGAAAGCCACGAAGAAGGTGTGGGCTGGAAAGTTTATCAAGGCATACTCTGCAAAGGAGAAGGAGAACGTCCGGCAGGAGATCAGCATTATGAACAACCTCCATCATCCCAAACTGGTCCAGTGTGTGGACGCCTTTGAGGGCAAGTCGGACATCGTCATGGTCCTGGAGATGTAGGTGCTCCTGTTAAAGATTAGGACTGAAGTGTAAAGCAGGAGGGAGGCGTCCAGCTGCTGAAACCTAAAAGATCTAACAAAGAGCCGGGTTTAGTAGGTTGAGTTGAGAATCTACTAGGTCAAAGTTTCATTTCACCCAAAAGCAAGCAGATTCATTTGGGTGTTTTGAAACATTAAGAAACCCTCAGAAACTTTGTGGCTTCTTTTAAAGTCGGCTTCAGATTGATCTCCTTATTCTTGTGTTTTTAATGTTTTGCTGTGAAGCGCTTTGTGACTTTATCTTGAAAGGTGCTGAGTAAATCTAGTTTTATGTATTTACCTGTTTCAAGGTTCGTTGGGTTCTGATGGTTTTGGGTTCTGGTAGTTTTGGGTTCTGGTAGTTTTTAGGTTCTTTGGGTTCTGATAGTTTTGGGTTCTGATAGTTTTGGGTTATTTTGTTTCTGGTAGTTTTGGGTTCTTTCGGTTCTTATAGTTTTGGGTTATTTGGGTTCTGATAGCTTTGGGTTCTTATAGTTTTGGGTTCTGATAGTTTTGGGTTCTGATAGTTTTGGGTTCTTATAGTTTTGGGTTCTTTGGGTTCTGATAGTTTTGGGTTCTTTGGGTTCTTATAGTTTTGGGTTCTTTGGGTTCTGATAGTTTTGGGTTCTGATAGTTTTGGGTTTTTTGGGTTCTTATAGTTTTGGGTTCTGATAGTTTTGGGTTCTTTGGGTTCTTATAGTTTTGGGTTCTTTGGGTTCTGATAGTTTTGGGTTTTTTGGGTTCTTATAGTTTTGGGTTCTGATAGTTTTGGGTTCTTATAGTTTTGGGTTCTTTGGGTTCTGATAGTTTTGGGTTCTTATAGTTTTGGGTTCTTTGGGTTCTTATAGTTTTGGGTTCTGATAGTTTTGGGTTCTTATAGTTTTGGGTTCTTTGGGTTCTTATAGTTTTGGGTTCTTTGGGTTCTTATAGTTTTGGGTTCTGATAGTTTTGGGTTCCTATAGTTTTGGGTTATTTGGTTTCTGGTAGTTTTGGGTTCTTTGGGTTTTTGTAGTTTTGGGTCCTTTGGGTTCTGGTAGTGTTGGGTTCTTTGGGTTCTGGTAGTGTTGGGTTCTTTGGGTTCTGGTAGTTTTGGTTTCTGATAGTTTTGGGTTCTGGTAGTTTTGGTTTCTGATAGTTTTGGGTTCTGGTAGTTTTGGGTTTTTTGGGTTCTGGTAGTGTTAGGTCCGTTGGGTTCTGATGGTATTTTGTTGGGTCCAGGATTTCGGGCGGTGAGCTCTTTGAGCGGATCATTGATGAGGACTTTGAGCTGACGGAGAGGGAGGTGATTAAATACATGCTGCAGATCATCGATGGCGTCAGCTTCATCCACAAACAGGGAATCGTCCACTTGGACCTGAAACCAGAGAACATCATGTGTGTCAACAAAACTGGCAGCAAGATCAAACTCATCGACTTTGGTCTTGCCAGACGACTAGGTAACTAACTTCCACCTGGAGCTAACTAACCTATTGCTACAACAAGCCACCCATCAGCTAACAGGTAACACTAACCAACTAGTCACTGAAATTTAACTTTATCATTTACTGTTGATCACACTCCACTAGTGAGTCACTTTAACATGATAACTAACCAAACACTATAATCTACTAATTAAACAACACTCTAACCTGATAACTCACTGAACACTATAATCTAGTAGGTAGACATCACCCTACAATGGTAACTAACCAAACAATATAATTTAGTAACTAACTCTTCATCTTAACCTGGTAACTAACCCATTATAGTAACCTGCTAACTAACTACTCAATCCAAGTTAATAAAAAATCATTTTAACCTGGAAACTAACTGAAGACTATAGTAACTAACCCATCAGTTAAACCTCAAAACTTAGCAGTCACTATAGTTTGGGAACTAACCATACACACACCTAGTAACTAACCCATTACTATCAACTGGTGAATTATCCAAAAGTGATGGGGAGCAAACTCCTCCCTGAGTCAGTAGTTAACTACCCAGTTAGTAGAATGGACCCATTGCTTACCTGTTTGTTAACTAGGTAAATGTAACTAGTTAGAGATTGCTAACCAGCTCCTCCTCCTGCTTCATGTTTTCTTCATGTGACAGAAAATGCAGGAACTCTGAAGGTTCTGTTTGGGACTCCAGAGTTTGTGGCTCCAGAGGTGATAAACTACGAGGCCATCAGTTACCCCACCGACATGTGGAGCATCGGAGTCATCTGTTACATCCTGTGAGTTTTTAGCAGCAGTTTGGGTCGGTTTGGCCTGGGTGGCTCTAGTTTAGCTGAGTTTGGGTTTTTTCTCCCCCCAGGCTGAGCGGTCTCTCCCCCTTCATGGGTGATAACGACAACGAGACTCTGGCCAATGTCACCTCAGCCACCTGGGACTTCGAGGATGAAGCTTTTGATGAAATCTCTGAGAACGCAAAAGACTTTATCACCAACCTGCTGAAGAAAGACATGAAGTAAAGGAGTGACCTCTGAGCACTGGAAGATGTTTAAATTAGTAGTTTAGAGACTGATTGTAAACCTTCTGGTTCCTCAGGGCCCGGCTGACCTGTGCTCAGTGTTACCAACATCCCTGGCTGAAGCAAGACACCAACACTATGAAGACTACCAAGCTCTCAAAGGAGAGGATGAAGAAGTACATCCTGAGGAGGAAGTGGCAGGTAAACCACAACAAGCATGACTCAGCAGAACTATGTTTGCATCAGAACATTCTCCAGTTCGGTTCAGGTGAATAACTTCTTTTGGGTAACAGAAAACAGGTCACGCTGTTCGGGCCATCGGCAGGCTCTCGTCCATGGCCATGATGGCAGGTGTCAGTGCCAAGAAGGGATCACCAACTGAAGGTACCAAACACTACAGCATCCAGAACCAGTCCAGAACCAGCAGTCAGTAATATGTTATGTGTTCAGAGGACAACCAGTTCCTGGAGTGTTTGGAGTACGAGCAGAAGGCAGAGTGTAAGCCCAGCTTCAGCGTGGTCATCAAAGACGTGGAGGTGGTGGAGGGCAGTGCCGCCCGTTTTGACTGCAAGATAGAAGGTACCAGTCAGAGTCAGAACCTGCCCCATCTCATAGAAAGACATGCTTGGGTCTACAGTTAGAACTCTATATTACCTGTTAGCTAACCTCTACAGTTAGAACTCTATATTACCTGTTAGCTAACCTCTACAGTTAGAACTCTATATTACCTGTTAGCTAACCTCTACAGTTAGAACTCTATATTACCTGTTAGCTAACCTCTACAGTTAGAACTCTATATTACCTGTTAGCTAACCTCTACAGTTAGAACTCTATATTACCTGTTAGCTAACCTCTACAGTTAGAACTCTATATTACCTGTTAGCTAACCTCTACAGTTAGAACTCTATATTACCTGTTAGCTAACCTCTACAGCTAGAACTCTATATTACCTGTTAGCTAACCTCTACAGTTAGAACTCTATATTACCTGTTAGCTAACCTCTACAGTTAGAACTCTATATTACCTGTTAGCTAACCTCTACAGTTAGAACTCTATATTACCTGTTAGCTAACCTCTACAGTTAGAACTCTATATTACCTGTTAGCTAACCTCTACAGTTAGAACACTATATTACCTGTTAGCTAACCTCTACAGTTAGAACACTATATTACCTGTTAGCTAACCTCTAATCAGAGGTTCCAAATTCGATCCTGGAGATGAAACCTGGTTAAATGACGTGTTTGATCTGCAGGTTACCCGGACCCGGAGGTGGTGTGGTACAAAGATGAGCAGCCTATCAAGGAGACCCGGCATTTCCAGATCGACTATGATGAGGATGGAAACTGCAGCTTGGTCATTTCAGAGGTCAGAGGTCAACTCTTGCTACGGCTGGGCTGACTCAGAAGTATAAAGCTGACCTCCATCATGTCCTGGTTTATACCTGCAGGTTTCAGGAGATGACGACGCCAAGTACACTGTGAAGGCCGTCAACAGTCTGGGAGAGGCCACGTGCACAGCTGAGCTGCTGGTGGAGGTGATGGCTGGAGAGGAGGAGGAAGAGGAGGAGGAAGAGTAGGAGTTCTGCTGTTGTCAGAACTCACCAGTAAACAAATATAACCCATAAATTACAGGTTGCAGTTGGAGGTGGGCAGAGTTTCACACATCTGAGCACACTGAGCACATGCATAGCTACAGCTGGAGTTTGGTGAATTCAGAGAACCAACCTGTCCAGTTTCACATCCGAGTGTGTTAAACCCACCCACCGCCTCCTTCTCTCTGAAAGCTGGATGAGTTTACCGGGAGTCTTTGAAGTGTTTTTGTTTGATGGTCATGGAGCTCACTGACCCCAGATCAGCTCCATCAGGAGGAAACATCAAGATAAAAGGGATATTTGGATCTTTATAAAGTGGTTTCTATCAGTTCACAGTAAGGACCACACACAACAGTGACATCACACAAAGTGGGTGGAGTCCATAGGTACATGAGGTAGACCTGTTTGTCAGGTGGATCCACTTCCTGACATGTCTTAGAGTTAGCGTTGCTTCATCCTGTTGGATCTATCAGAGACCATCTCAGGGGGTCTCCTGGTTATAGTCAAGTATCATCTGCATAGAATTTTAGTTAATGGCATGGATAGTAAAATACAAATCTGAAAGAGCCACATCAACGTCTGAGAGCGAGTTAGGGGAGGGGGCGTCCCGTCCTGGGGGGTCTCCGTATGAGCGAGTTAGGGGAGGGGGCGTCCCGTCCTGGGGGGTCTCCGTATGAGCGAGTTAGGGGAGGGGGCGTCCCGTCCGGGGTCCTGGGGGGCCTCTGTATGAGCGAGTTAGGGGAGGGGGCGTCCTGTCCGGGGTCCTGGGGGGTCTCCGTATGAGCGAGCCGTCGGAGCGCACTGCTCCAAAAGTGGAAGTAAAACTTAAAGACAGCAGCAGTCATGGGCTGCATGGGGGTCGCCATGTCGACCATAGATATCATATATAAAGGCTAGATGTCTTGTCTGGGAGTCGACAGCGTAGCTACAAGGCAGCCATCTTACCACAGTCAGCGGACGTTCTGCTCTCTATGGCAGCAAATGGAAGGTGAGCGATCAACTGAACTAAAAACACTCTGAACTCGATGAAAAATGAACGGATTTACAAACTTTATTATGTATAGACTTGAGATAAAATACTTTCACAGTTTGAGTTTCCTTACGTTATTGATATATTTCACAGACACGTCTCTGACGTTTATAAAAATACAAACCGTTTGAAAATCGGTTAAAAATTGATCAAGTTAGAGGTATTTATTAGTACATGCTCCATTGACACCAGTGTTAAGAAAGGGGGCAGCTGTCTGAAGTGAGATGGCCGCCGCGTAGGGACGTCAGGGTCCATTGACGAACAGTGCAGGTGAGCTATCTAGCCTTTATATATGATGTCTATGACGTTGACTCACAATGGCAATGTGAATTTAATGACAGAGTTACAGCTCAGGGGACAGTGGATGTGGCTCATTGAGAGCTGGTTTATGGTGTTTATGCTGCTACTTTACAGAGGCATGGTGGTGTTAAACTACCAAACCAACAATAGTCTCATGCTAATCTGTAAAAGCTGAGCTAACAGGTAATATTATAGATATCATATATATCACTAAATATCTCACCCGCGCTGTTCGTCAATGGACCCTGACATCCCTATGCCAGCGGCCATCTTACTTCAGACAGCTGCCCCCTTTCATAACACTGGTGTCAATGAAGCATGTACTGAGAAATACCTCTAACTTGATCAATTTTTAACCGATTTTCAAACAGTTTGTATTTTTATAAGCGTCAAAGACGTGGCTGTGAATATATTTCAAAATATAACGATAATGGTCGGGAAACTCATAAATTGTAAAAGTATCAAATCTCAAGTCTGTACATAATAAGGTTTGTAAGAAAGTAACCCGTTTGTAAATCCGTTCATTTTTCATCGAGTTCAGAGTGTTTTTATTCAGTTGATCGCTCTCCTTTCATCTGCTGCCATAGAGAGCAGAACGTCAGCTGCCTGAGGTAAGATGGCCGCCGTGTAGGGACGCCGTAGAGTCCCACATAGGGCATCTAGTGATATATATGATATCTATGGGTAATATAGTGTTTTGGTGCATCAGTGGGACATTTTGGAGCCAGGTTTGTTTTGAATATCAGAAATGCTAATTTGTCACCAATCTGCAGCAGTGTCTCTCCTGATCTGACTAGCCATGAGTTTTGCTCTGGTCAGAGGACTACTTCCTGTTTAGAATTTCCACCCACTGTGAGTGATGTCACCAGTGGGTGTGGTCAATACTTTAGATAAAGAACTGATAGAAGGCCCTTTAGAGTAACCCAAACATCCATTTATTCTAAAGTAGGTAAGAACCCAGTGTGTGTGTGTTCTTATGACTGACTGAGGGTTCTGAGTAAACTCTAATAACTGAGGCTATGCAGAACTCTAGACCTTCAGTCTTTTACAATGAGAGTCTCAAACTTCAAACACCTGTGTGTGTGTTTTTTACATTCCTCACATTCAATAAAACACCTCTGTTTTTATAGCTCACTCTAAGTAAATGTAGTCAGTCACCCTCCTGTCCAGCAGGGGGCGACTCTGCAGCTCTGACGTTATTCCTCCATTAGGATTTTACTGTTCTTCCTCAGCTCCGTTTGTCTTCATCTAAATGCAATCAGAGACCTGAGTTAAATGAGAAAACTCATCAAACCCTGAATCAAAGGCACGACTAGCAGGTTGTCTGGCTAATTTTATATGTTGCTAACAACAAGCTCCCAAAGCCTCATGGGAGCTGTAGTTTATCATGTTGATGAAGACAAAAAGAAGTATTTTCTGCTCACTTTGACCAGATTCAGTGTTAAAACCATAGATATATATCACTAGATGCCCTATGTGGGAGTCCACGACGTCCCTACACGGCGGCCATCTTACTTCAGACAGCTGACGTTCTGCTCTCTATGGCAGCAGATGGAGAGTGATCAACTTTACTAAAAACACTCAGAACTCGATGAAACATGCACGGATTTACAAACGGTTTACTTTCTTATAAACCTTATTATGTGTAGACTTGAGATTTGATACTTTTACAATTTATACGTTTCCCGACCATTATCGATATATATTCACAGCCACGTCTCTGACGTTTATAACAAAGCAAACCGTTTGAAAATTGAGCAAGTTAAAGGTATTTATTAGTACATGAACCAATGTTAAGAAAGGGGTCAGCTGTCTGTGGTAAGATGGCCGCCGGCGCAGAGACGTCAGGGTTCGTTGACGAACAGCGCGGGTGAGATATCTAGTCATATATGATATCTATGGTTAAAACATCAAACGAGGTTTTAGCTCCTCCCCTCTCTTAAAGAGACAGGAGCCTGTGTCTGATTGGTCAGCTTGTGGAAGCTGTGTATCACAGGTGTTTATGAACATATCTGTGATGTCACCAACGTTGGAAACATCAGCTGATTTTCCTCCTTATGTTTGATGACACTGAAGCATTAGGAAGACAAAATTTGACCAAAGAAATGTGTTTGACTAAACATGTTACTGTTATTACCTTAAAGTATTTTAGGTTAAACGTGTTTAGATGATGTTAAATCGTTGCTGGATTATAACCATTGTTGCTCTAAGTGGACACAACAGAAGCATAAAAAGAGAATTTTCCACAGTGTTTTTCTGGGTGTGGAAGTTAGAGGGTTAGCCTGATTGGTCTGTAGTTTACTTCTTCTGTGGTTTTAAAGAATGCAGAGCATACTCCACCTCCGTGCCTTAAAGCTGGGTCTGAATCAGAGGCGATGAAAAATGTTGTTGTTGTTTTGTTTATTGTAAGCCAGCTGTTGAGTCAGGTGACGAATCAGCTGGACTCTTTGTGTTTTAGCACTTTTCCTTCAGGTTGAAACACGTTTGCCTTACATGACATGACGAGCCTTAAAGCAGCACTGAATGAGTTAATCAGTCACACTGTGAGGCGTTTGGCTCCTGCTGCCTTCAGTCTGTTTGTCCTCACCCAGAACAACCAAACGGATCAGAACCTTAAAGCTTAGCGCCTCGCTAAACCTAACGCTAATGCTAAACAGATGTGACTGGACCAAACCTGCATCGCTGATATTAATGAGTCTAAGTGTGTGAATCTAACAGCCAGCCACTGTTTGTGAGGAGAAACTTTCACTTGTTGTGTATTTTATTCATTCTGGTTTGTTGGAAACTCGTTGAAAACACTTGTTTTCTTGATTTTTTCACTTCCTGCTGAGCTCTGTTCCTCCACCATCTGCTAACAGTAGCTAAGCTAGCTAATGTTAGCTAACATTAAATTCTTCTTCAGTGGTTTTTCACTCTAGCTATTATACCGTAGCATGCTAAACTTCAGAGATCAGTAACTGTTCTAAATGTTCCCTGGTTCACTCCGTAGTGTTCACTAACTAGTTACCTGTGTAGGCACAGAAAACAGCTCTGTGTTTAGCATTTCCAATGCTACCTGAACGCAGCGTGCATCTAGTTAGATGTCTATAAAGAAATGGGGTCAAAGGTCACCTTAATAAAACTATAAATATCCTATTAATAGCTAGATGCCCTATCTGGGAGTCCACAGCGTCCCTACATGGCGGCCATCTTACTTCAGACAGCTGACGTTCTGCTCTCTGTGGCAGCAGATGGAAGGAGAGCGATCAACTGAACTAAAAACACTCAGAACTCGATTAAAAATGAACAGATTTACAAACGGGTTACTTTCTTATAAACTTTATTATGTATAGACTTGAGATGGGATACTTTTCCAGTTTATAAGTTTCCCGACCATTATCAATATATTTCACAGCCACATCTCTGACGTTTATAGCAAAGCAAATTGTTTGAAAATCGGTTAAAAATTGAACAATAAGAGGTATTTAATAGTACATGCTCCAATGACACCAGTGTTAAGAAAGGGGCAGCTCTCTGTGGTAAGATGGCCGCCACGTAGGGACGTCAGGGTCCATTGACAAACAGTGCGGGTAAGATGTCTAGTCATTATATATGATATCTATGAATAAATCACTTGAATCTGAGCTGATGAATGGCATCATGGGAAATGTAGTTCCCATCATTCGTCTCCATAACAGTGATGTTCTATTTATAAACACATATTAGTGATCACTGTTACACGTCTACAGTTAGACACCAGCATGGAGCGCGCCCTTCAACATCCAGACATTATTAATGGATCTGATCCAGAACCAGCTGCTAAAGATTTCTGGATCAAACTGATGTTCTACAGCTGTAATGGTTGGAAGTCATTAAAGAATGGTTAATGGTTGAAATGAGTAGTTTGATCTCCTTCTGTAGTCTGAGCAACAATGATTTATTTATGTATTTATTTTTCTTTTATTCAACTAAAGTCCTTTAGGCATATTTTTTTTCACTAGTGGTCTCTTTTGTTAGTTTTTTCCTTTAATTTTCTTGTGTATTTTTTTCCAATAATAATCAGTTTATAGAGGTTTTTTTCCTATTTTCCAACAGTCATTTTATTTATTTATTATTTTCTGTTTAAAAGTTGTTACCTTTTTTAAAACAACAATAGTTTTAAAGTCATTTCTTCTGATATGCTCAGACAGAGCAGGAGACACCAGATGATATTAAACCAGTTAACATTAGAATTAGCTGTTAGCGTTAGCATGCTGTCGGTTTGATTGGACCAGGTGAGCAGTCTCTCTAGCGCCCTAGATAGAGAACGTAAAGAAACGGGTAGAATATAAACCACACTACAAAATGGCCGCCTCATTATAGCATGAACTAGTGGACATTTTGAACACCACTACAAAATGGCCGCCTCACGATGAGTGAACTAGTGGACATTTGGAGCAGCAGGAAACTCCCTCAGAGCCTCAGCAGAACCTTTATGTTGTGACGTTTAGTTTTCACATTCCAGCTGTGTGTTTTTACCAGACAGTGACACCAAAGAGCCTGTTTCTTAATTCACAGGTGTGTGTGTGTGTGTGTGTGTGTGCGTGCGTGCGTGTGTGTTCCTTTTGCATTTTGTTCATCTTTGTGTGTTTGGTGCTTGTTTCAGATTGTATATTGTAGATTTATTTAATGCACAGATTCATTATTCTATCATGATTTCTGAAGGTCTCAGCACTTCCTGTTGTTCAGTTACCTCCTGCACAAGGTGAACTCACTCTTTGATTCTTTTTGTATTAGATGTATGTAGATTTTCTCTTATTTTTATAAATATATATGAGTTTGACCAACTGCAGATACGTGTTTGAGAATGACTGTAGTTACTCACAGAGGCCAAATAAATGTTTATCACAAAACAAACATGTGTTGTGTGTTTGTTGTTGGGGATTACTTCTTGTGTGAATACATACATGCAGACCAGAGCAGATTCAGATCCGTTAGGTTTCAGTAAGATCTGGACCCAGAGAAGTCGCAGCATCACTTTAACCCAAACATCATCAACACCTGGTCCTGGATCAGTTTGTGGTGAGTATCGTGTTACTGGAGCTAGCTAAGTGCTAGTTAGCAAGTATGCTGTGAACTAGTTGTGCTCCTGATGGACTGAAGTTAGTTTTTTGTCCTTTTTGCATAAAAATTTCTCTTATGTTATTCACTGGGTGAAACCTAATTTGATGCTAAACATGTAAAGCCCAAATAATAGAAGAGCCGAGCACTCATCCCTGAGGAACTCCAAACATGTTAAAGTATTTTTGTGAATTCTGGGTCCAGATAATCAACACAAGCTATTGATCAGCAGTCTTCATGTGGAACTGTTGTGGGTATACAAAGCCAGCAGGCATGTAAAGCAAATCCCACAAAAACACCTGGGGTACCCCAAGATGTTGGTCTGAAAACAACCAACACTAAAGAAAAGAACACACTGTGGAGGTGCCACACAGCCTCACTGTAAAACAATCCTTACTGCTCAAAAACACATGGTGTTTCCCCCCAAACCAGGTGAAGCACGGCATTACCATCCCTGGTTCCTAACAGACAAACAGCAGTGACACCAGGTGAACTGCATCACTCAAACAGGAACACATGCCCAAATATTTTAGCCTGTTTCTAAATATTATTAGTTTTGATTGGTCATAATTTTGTGATCATTTATTTTTGTCAAACCTTTTTTTAACACATTTAATTCTCCTTACAAATGTAAACAACATCAATTGTATCTTAGATACATTTATGTAAAGCTCAAAAGGTTTGGGACCAAACACTAAGCCTTGTGGTACCTCACAGGGGGATTAAAGGGATGTTTGGGTCCTTTATAGTTGTGAAGCATCAGGTATTCATACAGTAAAGACAATGCCCACCTGTGATACCTGAAGAAGATATAAAAGGAAGAAAGTTCTATAGAATTCATAAAAAGTTGTTAAAGTTAGAAGGTTTAGAACAAACAGGATGCTGGAGAGAGAGGATAACCGGACTTTTGGTTTTTTAGTTTCCTTGTGCTGATTCTCACTGCTACCGCATGGTGGCAGCAAACCGCCTTAAATAACAAGGAGTTCCTCAGTGAGCCGCTAGGGGGCGGCATATATATCATATATATCACTAGATGCCCTATGTGGGACCCTACGGCGTCCCTACATGGCGGCCATCTTGCTTCGGACAGCTGATGTTCACTTTCTATGGTAGCAGATGGAAGGTGAGCGATAAAAATAACCAGAACTCGATGAAAAATGAACGGATTTACAAACGGGTTACTTTCTTACAAACGTTATTATGTATAGACTTGAGATTTGATACGTTTACAGTTTATGTTTCTCAACCATTATCGATATATTTTGATATATATTCACAGCCACGTCTCTGACGTTTATAAAAATGCAAACCGTTTGAAAATCGGTTAAAAATTTGGTATTTGGAGGTATTTATTAGTACATGCTCCATTGACACCAGTGTTATGAAAGGGGCAGTTGTCTGAAGTAAGATGGCCGCCGGCGTAGGAGCGTCAGGGTCCATTGACGAACAGCGCAGGTGATATATGTTATATCTGGGAGCGTGTTGTGCGCATGCTCAGTGGGACTGTTGTGACTTCGTTGTGGCAGCGCGGCTCAGGCCTGTTTATGTTGTTGTCTTGTTTTTGTTTACTCCCTCTCCGGTAAACTCGATGGCTGGCACCGCGCTGAAGCGGCTCATGGCCGAATATAAACGTGAGTAACGTCCCGGGACCGGTAACCGTTAACATTAGCATACATGCTAACGAGCGACTCCGGGAAGTTCCGCTGCCCCGAACTCCATGACGTAATCAGAGTGTTTAAAGTTTTAACCACTTCCTCGTCAGTGTTTTATCATGAGTGAATAAAGGCTGTTCACCCAGAGCAGGGTGAGGAAGTCGGTAAGCGCTGAGAGCAGCTAGCCTTCTTACCGGGGCTAACCAGGCGGAACCATCCAACCGGGAGAAGGAAACAACACGAACCGTCATCAGGACGGAGGTTTACTCTGGGCTGAACTCCTGAAGCTAACGGAGCAGCCGGTGTCCGGTGATGGAGGAAACCTGCAGTCTGTGTCGTCACAGCTTTCATCTTTTAAATGTGACGTGAGGTTCAGCAGAAATCACATCAGATATTAGAGGCTGAGAGACACCAGCTGTCAGATGGCGTCCATTCACCCAGGACAAGGCTCTGGACTTGATCAATACAGAGAAACGAGTCTTCTTTAGTACCAGGCTGATGTTGATGTCAGAAACCTTCACTCTGATTGGTGGATTCTCTCCACCCACCTGGACTCACCTCCCCAGGTAGTTTCACACAAACTCACACCTCAGGTCATGTGACCAGAACAGGGAGCTGGGTGACCATCATAAACCGAGACCTGAGGAGTTGGTAGGGCCAGGAACTCGCCACCTTACTGACCCTATTAGTGACCCCCATAGCCTCACTGATGACCTCATTAGTAACCCCTATGACATCACTGTTGACTTCTTTTACCTCACTAGAGTCTCTATGATCTCATTAGTGACCCCTATGACCTCATTAGCAACCTCTATGATCTCATTAGTGACCCCTATTACCTCATTAGCAACTCCTATGACCTCATTGGTGACCTTTGGCTTCATTATTGACCTCTATAGCCTTGTTGGCAACCCCTATGACATCACTGTCGACTTCTTTTACCTCACTAGAGTCTCTATGACCTCATTAGTGACCCCTATGACCTCATTAGCAACCTCTATGACCTCATTGGTGACCTTTGGCTTCATTATTGACCTCTATAGCCTTGTTGGCAACCCCTATGACATCACTGTCGACTTCTTTTACCTCACTAGAGTCTCTATGATCTCATTAGTGACCCCTATGACCTCATTAGCAACCTCTATGATCTCATTAGTGACCCCTATTACCTCATTAGCAACTCCTATGACCTCATTGGTGACCTTTGGCTTCATTATTGACCTCTATAGCCTTGTTGGCAACCCCTATGACATCACTGTTGACTTCTTTTACCTCACTAGAGTCTCTCTGACCTCATTAGTGACCCCTATGACCTCATTAGCAACCTCTATGACCTCATTAGTGACCTCTATACCCTCATCGATGACCTGTATGACCTCATTGGTGACCTTTGACCCTATCAGTGAGTGTTTCTGACACCATCACATCAGCCTGATGTTCCAGCTCATGCTTAACACCTGAAGAAGCTTCTTGGAGGAGGTCAGGGATTGTCTAAGATCATCAGCTGGCAGACTACAGACCAGGGTCTGGAGCAGAATGAGGTCCTGGTTCTGGTCCAGGTAGCCTTCAGTAACTTTTTCTGTTTGTGTTCCAGAACTGACCCTGAACCCACCTGAAGGCATTGTTGCAGGTGAGACTCCACCCTCTAAATTTCACCTTTTCATCAGTAGAGTCAGTGGGATTAGAACACAGTTCTAGGTAGGTCCAGGTGGTTCCTGGTAGGTCCAGGTGGTTCCTGGTAGGTCCAGGTGGTACCTGGTAGGTCCAGGTGGTACCTGGTAGGTCCAGGTGCTTCCTGGTAGGTCCAGGTGGTTCCTGGTAGGTCCAGGTGCTTCCTGGTAGGTCCAGGTGGTTCCTGGTAGGTCCAGATGGTTCCTGGTAGGTCCAGGTGCTTCCTGGTAGGTCCAGGTGGTTCCTGGTAGGTCCAGATGGTTCCTGGTAGGTC
>SSNR01000097.1:1253810-1305939 GCA_006937965.1 Callopanchax toddi | reverse complement strand
GTCACAGACTAGGCTGGAGGTTCTGATGGTCAGGACTAGATCGGAACTGGGAATGACATCACACCCGAGTTACAAGCGTTCCAGTTTGCGAAGTCGGAAAAAGTGGGGATACCAGTAATGTACTGCTGTATTTCTTCTGGTGTGTGGTTCACACACAAACACGTTGCCATTATTGCCTTTGTTAGCAGCACACATTCAAAATATTAAATCATTTGCTCATGCAAACATTGTGATACACAGCTTTATACGTAAATCTGACCGTAGACGCAGCCAAACAAGCAGATCTTGTTAATAAACACGTTTTCTCTGAAGTTCCCTGTTCTTATGAGGAGTCGTCATGTTTTTTCCCAAAGTCGGGGCTCAAAAAAACCTCAGACTTTCCGAATGGGAAGTCTGACTTCAGAGGGCGTTCCAGTTGATTTTTCCAACTCAGAACTTCCGACTTTGGAGGACCGATGGATGTTTATGTTTTAATGTTCAGTGTCAGCTGTTACCAAGTTGGTGTGCAGGTAATAAGAGCTATAAATATTTATACTGGAAAAACATCGTGAGAGAATCGTGAACTCAATTCTAAGAAAAAAATCGTGATTCTCATTTTATCTTTTTATCAGAATCATGCAGCCCTACTTTTCTCTGACAGGATGGACTCTCAGCTGCTGATTGGCTGGCAGCAGCAGAAGGCGGAGCTTGAACAGGAGGTGTGCCGTCTCCAGGAGGAGCTAGCAGAGAGCCGAGCAGAGAGGGAGGAGCTGGAGTCCAGGAGCAGAGCTCTGAATGACAGGGTGAGGAGGAGGTCAGGTGTTCATCAGGTGGAACACGGTCATCATCACCTGTTTGTGTCTCCAGCTGTGCCACAAGCTGGCTCCTTCACTCAGCACCTCCTCGATACAGGAGGAGGAGCACAGGAGGTGGACGAAGAAGCTGAGGGAAGGCAGAGAGAGGGAGGCCCGACAGGCCCTGCTCATCCACCGCCTGCAGAACAAGGTGAGGCCACAGGGGGCGCAGTGGAGCTCCTCCTCTGCACCGTGTAACGCCCAGCAGGGGGCGGAGCCTCAACCATGTGCTCCTCCTGCAGGTGGTCGACTACAGAGGGAGGAGTCACAGGTTGGAGCTTCAGCTGCAGGAAGAGAACGCCAAGCTGCTGAGCTCTGAGGTCAGAACGCTACCAGGACTAGACCTGGACCAGGACTAGACCTGGACCAGGACTAGATCTGGACCAGGACTAGATCTGGACCAGGACTAGATCTGGACCAGGACTAGACCTGGACCAGGACTAGATCTGGACCAGGACTAGACCTAGACCAGGATTAGACCTGGTCCAGGACTAGACCTGGACTCAGACTCAGGACCAGACCAAACCAGGATCAGGACTTGACTGTTTTCTGTGTTTTGCAGCAGAGGATTAGAGATGAACACAGTGACTCTTTAGAGAGCGCCCTCATCAGGCTGGAGGAGGAACAGCAGAGGTATGTGTATGTGTGTGTGTGTGTGTGTGTGTGTGTGTGTGTGTGTGTGCGTGCGTGCTGTGGGGTCAGAGTTCATCGAGTCTCTCTTCAGGTCCATCAGTCTGGCAGACACCAACACCCTCCTTCGGGAGCAGCTCGGCCAATCAGAGCAGGCCAACCAGGCGCTGACAGAAGACCTTCAGAAGCTAACAGCTGATTGGACGAGAGCCGTGGAGGATGCAGTGCAGAGAGAATCTGATTGGCAGAGAGAGAAGGAGGTTGAGTCTGGGTCTAAGTCTGTTTCCCTTAAACCAGCTGACCTGACGTGGTGTTCATTGTGACTTTACTGTGTCTAGTGTGGGCGGAGCCAGGCGGGTCAGCAGCAGGCCCAGGTTTTGGAGGTCTGGAGATCTGTGATGGACCTGAGGAGACTCTGCCGCTCGGTGAAAACAGCTGCTGACAGGTGAGTCTCAGCTGACCACAGGTCTGATGTGGTTTCTGCTTCCAGAACCCAGTCTGACCTGAAGGCGGTTTACAGTCAGGACTACACAGAAGTGACCCAGACTTTTAAAAGTATTAAAGTACTGTATTGTTAGCAGCTGTTGGTAGGGCTGGGTACTATTAAATATTTATAGATACTACTACACTGACCATACCTGGTTTTTGATACCGGTACCTAACGATACTTTTTTCAGTACCTATATGTTTAATTCTGAGAGAAAATAACAAGTACTAAAAGTCTTTTTAATTAAACAAAAAAACCCATATTTTATGGTAAATTTAAGTTTTTATTATTATTATTATTACTGGTATTTATTGCTTACCTCTGGAACTTCTCTGTTATGTCACTCCCCCACACACCTGATGCAGCAGAGGCTGGAAGCTCGGGGTCTGCTTTAGGTTTTCAGGGGGAGACTGAACACAACGCTGCAGCTCTCAGCTAACTGGGCAACCGTGTTTCTTCAGTACCGGTACCGGTCCAGTACCGTGTTTCTTCAGTACCGGTACCGGTCCAGTACCGTGTTTCTTCAGTACCGGTACCGGTCCAGTACCATGTTTCTTCAGTACCGGTACCGGTCCAGTACCGTGTTTCTTCAGTACCGGTCTAGTACCGTGTTTTTTGGTACTGGTACCCACCTAGTACCGTGTTTTTCCGGTACCAGTCTAGTACCGTGTTTTTCCGGTACCAGTCTAGTACCGTGTTTTTCCGGTACCGTGTTTTTCCGGTACCGGTCTAGTACCGTGTTTTTTCAGTACCGGTCTAGTACCGTGTTTTTTTGGTACTGGTACCCACCTAGTACCGTGTTTCTCCGGTACCAGTCTAGTACCTTGTTTTTCCGGTACCAGTCTAGTACCGTGTTTTTCCAGTACCAGTCTAGTACCATGATTTGTTTTTTTGGTACCGGTTTTTACTTTTCTCTCGTCCGGTTTCTGTTGATTTAGCTGAATGTTCCGTAGTTGGGTTTACTGGCTCCTGCCTAGGGCTGGGTATCAAAAACCAGGTATCGTTAAAGTAGTAGTATCGATAAATATTTAACGATACCCAGCCCTACTGCTCCCTGCTTGATGCTTCTGCTGTGAGCTCGTCACCTGGAGTCATCCATCTCGTCGTGTTCTGACTAAACTAATAGAGAAGTTGTCCTCGGGGTATTGTTCCGCTCCTGGTTTGAATTCTCTGGAGGAAGTTGGCGCTCCAGAGAGAGTCCTCTGGGTTGTTTCTGTGTGAATGGTGGATCAGCATCAGTCTGTTAACGTCTTTTAACCAGAACACCAACGTGGGACCACATGTCCTCTGTCCTGCATCAGGATTGATTTGAGATCGTTGATTTGCTCCTAAAGCTGCTTGTGGCCCCGCCCCCTACCTGATCCTGAGGGTGATGGATTCAGACGGGCCCTCTTCTCTCTGACCTTTGACCTGACTGTATCCTGTGTGTTTGAGAAACGAACCTGGTCCAGTTCTGATCTGACCTGTGGGTCTGTTCCTGCAGGGACCTCTGGCAGCTCAGAGCTGAGTTCTCCAGACTCTCCTCCTCTCTCCTCCTCAGCTGTGACTCTGTCCGCTCCTCCCTGATGCTCAGTGCTCCTCACAGCAAACCTCCCTCTGACCTCCTCACTCCTCCTTTACACTCCTCCTCCGCTCTGGGAACCTTCACCATGGGAGAGCTCAAAGAGGAGGAGAATGTGGAACCGAAGCTCCTCCATGAGCCTGAACCTCATCAGAGGTAAACATTCACCATGTGGTTTACTGAGGCTTTGCAGGAGGTTCAGATCTTCACCTCCTCTCTGTTAGGATGGAGGAGTCCACTCACTCCCTACAGGAGGACATGGAGAAGGAGCTGGAGAGGCTCAGAGACCTGGAGAGGAGGCTGCAGTCAGTGGCTCAGGCAGTGATCAGACTGGTGAGTCCAGACCAGAGGAGACCCTCAGGTCCTCCAGGCCCTTCTGAGTGTGTGTGTTTATTCTTCAGTCCAGAGTCCTGAGCAGCAGCGGTTGGACCCAGAGTGTGTCCTCAGACAGCATCCTGGGCCTGGACCTGTCCTCCCTGTTGTCCACCTTGTCCCAGACTGAAAGTGTCCTACAGCGGAGACACGAGGAGCTGGAGGTCAGTGACTCGGACTCTGGGTGATGCAGGTCTGTCATCCCACAACTCTGACTCTGTGTGTGTTAGGGGGCGGAGCTTCATCTGAAGAGGCTCAATGAGGAAAACACAGCTCTGCAGCTCCGCCTCAAACAGCTGGAAGACCAGAACCAACAGCTGGACGTTCACTCACAACACACACAGCAGGAGCTCACACACACACTGGACACACTCCGCAGGTAACACTCCGCAGGTAACACTCACACTCTCAGGTCACACTCCGCAGGTCACACTCTCAGGTCACACTCAGCAGGTCACACTCTCAGGTCACACTCAGCAGGTCACACTCTCAGGTCACACTCCGCAGGTAACACTCTCAGGTCACACTCAGCAGGTCACACTCTCAGGTCACACTCTCAGTGGGTCACACTCTCAGTGGGTCACACTCTCAGGTCACACTCCGCAGGTCACACTCAGCAGGTCACACTCTCAGGTCACACTCTCAGTGGGTCACACTCTCAGGTCACACTCAGCAGGTCACACTCTCAGGTCACACTCTCAGTGGGTCACACTCTCAGGTCACCCTCTCAGTGGGTCACACTCTCAGAGGTCACACTCTCAGTGGGTCACACTCTCAGGTCACACTCTCAGGTCACACTCTCAGGTCACACTCAGCAGGTCACACTCTCAGGTCACACTCTCAGGTCACACTCTCAGGTCACACTCTCAGGAGGTCACACTCTCAGGTCACACACTCAGCGGGTCACACTCTCAGGAGGTCACACTCTCAGGGGGTCACACTCTCAGGTCACACTCTCAGGTCACACTCTCAGTGGGTCACACTCTCAGGTCACACTCTCAGGTCACACTCTCAGGTCACACTCAGCAGGTCACACTCTCAGGTCACACTCTCAGGGGTCACACTCTCAGTGGGTCACACTCTCAGTGGGTCACACTCTCAGTGGGTCACACTCTCAGGTCACACTCTCAGGTCACACTCTCAGGTCACACTCTCAGGTCACACTCTCAGGTCACACTCAGCAGGTCACACTCTAGCAGGTCACACTCTCAGTGGGTCACACTCTCAGGTCACACTCTCAGCAGGTCACACTCTCAGCGGGTCACACTCTCAGGTCACACTCTCAGGTCACAGTCTCAGAGGTCACACTCTCAGGTCACACTCAGCAGGTCACACTCAGCAGGTCACACTCTCAGTGGGTCACACTCTCAGTGGGTCACACTCTCAGTGGGTCACACTCTCAGTGGGTCACACTCTCAGGTCACACTCTCAGGTCACACTCTCAGTGGGTCACACTCTCAGGTCACACTCCGCAGGTCACACTCTCAGGTCACCCTCTCAGGTCACACTCTCAGGTCACACTCTGCAGGTCACACTCAGCAGGTCACACTCTCAGTGGGTCACACTCTCAGTGGGTCACACTCTCAGTGGGTCACACTCTCAGGTCACACTCTCAGGTCACACTCTCAGGTCACACTCCGCAGGTCACACTCTCAGGTCACACTCTCAGTGGGTCACACTCAGCAGGTCACACTCTCAGCAGGTCACACTCTCAGCGGGTCACACTCTCAGTGGGTCACACTCTCAGTGGGTCACACTCTCAGGTCACACTCAGCAGGTCACACTCTCAGGTCACACTCTCAGTGGGTCACACTCAGCAGGTCACACTCTCAGGTCACACTCTCAGGTCACACTCTCAGGTCACACTCAGCAGGTCACACTCTCAGGTCACACTCTCAGGTCACACTCTCAGGTCACACTCTGCAGGTCACACTCTCAGCGGGTCACACTCTCAGGTCACACTCTCAGGTCACAGTCTCAGGAGGTCACACTCTCAGGTCACACTCTCAGGTCACACTCAGCAGGTCACACTCTCAGGTCACACTCTCAGTGGGTCACACTCTCAGGTCACACTCCGCAGGTCACACTCTCAGCGGGTCACACTCTCAGGTCACACTCTCAGTGGGTCACACTCTCAGGTCACACTCTCAGGTCACACTCTCAGTGGGTCACACTCTGCAGGTCACACTCTCAGCAGGTCACACTCTCAGCAGGTCACACTCTCAGCAGGTCACACTCTCAGGTCACACTCTCAGTGGGTCACACTCTCAGTGGGTCACACTCTCAGTGGGTCACACTCTCAGTGGGTCACACTCTCAGGTCACACTCTCAGGTCACACTCTCAGGTCACACTCTCAGTGGGTCACACTCTCAGGTCACACTCTCAGGTCACACTCTCAGGTCACACTCAGCAGGTCACACTCTCAGGTCACACTCCGCAGGTCACACTCTCAGGTCACACTCTCAGGTCACACTCTCAGTGGGTCACACTCAGCAGGTCACACTCTCAGGTCACACTCTCAGTGGGTCACACTCTCAGGTCACACTCGCAGGTCACACTCAGCAGGTCACACTCTCAGCGGGTCACACTCTCAGTGGGTCACACTCTCAGTGGGTCACACTCTCAGTGGGTCACACTCTCAGGTCACACTCTCAGGTCACAGTCCAGGAGGTCACACTCTCAGGTCACACTCTCAGTGGGTCACACTCTCAGGTCACACTCTCAGGTCACACTCGCAGGTCACACTCTCAGGTCACACTCTCAGTGGGTCACACTCTCAGTGGGTCACACTCTCAGTGGGTCACACTCTCAGCGGGTCACACTCTCAGGTCACACTCTCAGGTCACACTCGCAGGTCACACTCTCAGGTCACACTCAGCAGGTCACACTCTCAGGTCACACTCTCAGTGGGTCACACTCTCAGGTCACACTCCGCAGGTAACACTCAGCAGGTCACACTCTCAGTGGGTCACACTCTCAGTGGGTCACACTCTCAGTGGGTCACACTCTCAGTGGGTCACACTCTCAGGTCACACTCTCAGTGGGTCACACTCAGCAGGTCACACTCTCAGGTCACACTCTCAGTGGGTCACACTCTCAGGTCACACTCTCAGGTCACACTCTCAGGTCACACTCAGCAGGTCACACTCTCAGCAGGTCACACTCTCAGCGGGTCACACTCTCAGTGGGTCACACTCTCAGTGGGTCACACTCTCAGGTCACACTCTCAGGTCACACTCTCAGGTCACACTCTCAGTGGATCACACTCAGCAGGTCACACTCTCAGGTCACACTCTCAGGTCACACTCTCAGTGGATCACACTCAGCAGGTCACACTCTCAGGTCACACTCTCAGGTCACACTCTCAGGTCACACTCCGCAGGTCACACTCAGCAGGTCACACTCTCAGGTCACACTCTCAGTGGGTCACACTCTCAGGTCACACTCTCAGTGGGTCACACTCTCAGTGGGTCACACTCTCAGTGGGTCACACTCTCAGTCAGGTCACACTCTCAGGTCACACTCTCAGGTCACACTCTCAGTGGATCACACTCAGCAGGTCACACTCTCAGGTCACACTCTCAGGTCACACTCTCAGGTCACACTCCGCAGGTCACACTCTCAGGTCACACTCTCAGTGGGTCACACTCTCAGGTCACACTCCGCAGGTCACACTCTCAGCGGGTCACACTCTCAGGTCACACTCTCAGTGGGTCACACTCTCAGGTCACACTCTCAGGTCACACTCTCAGTGGGTCACACTCAGCAGGTCACCCTCTCAGGTCACACTCTCAGGTCACACTCTCAGGTCACACTCAGCAGGTCACACTCTCAGCACACTCTCAGTGGGTCACACTCTCAGTGGGTCACACTCTCAGTGGGTCACACTCTCAGTGGGTCACACTCTCAGGTCACACTCCTCAGGTCACACTCAGCAGGTCACACTCTCAGGTCACACTCGCAGGTCACACTCTCAGGTCACACTCAGCAGGTCACACTCAGCAGGTCACACTCTCAGTGGGTCACACTCTCAGTGGGTCACACTCTCAGTGGGTCACACTCTCAGTGGGTCACACTCTCAGGTCACACTCTCAGGTCACACTCTCAGGTCACACTCTCAGGTCACAGTCTCAGGAGGTCACACTCTCAGGTCACACTCTCAGGTCACACACTCAGCGGGTCACACTCTCAGGAGGTCACACTCTCAGGTCACACTCTCAGGTCACACACTCAGCGGGTCACACTCTCAGGAGGTCACACTCTCAGGAGGTCACACTCTCAGGAGGTCACACTCTCAGGTCACACAATCAGCGGGTCACACACTCTCAGGTCACACTCTCAGGTCACACACCCATCTGAAAGCAGAATCGGCGACAGTTGACAGGAGACCCAAACGTGTGTTTGTGTTTCAGGGAGAAGGAGGTATCGTCCTCCCTCCGTCTGCAGGTGGAGGAGGTGCAGAGCAGAGAGGAGGAGGTAAAGAGAGAGAACGATCGACTGAGGAGAGACAGAGACCGTCTGGAGCACAGGAACCAGCAGCTGGAGACGGAGACACACAGACGGTACTCTACTGATGGGTTCTGTCTACCCTGGGGGGGTGAGACCTGCTCCTTCAGGTCGGGGACCAGGTCCTGACTGATGTTTGTGCTTATGCACACAACTAGTCCGCGAGTCCTCAAGAGAACCGGATTTCATTCATGCGCACCAGAACCGCCTGCCTGAACGTGGCTTTGCTCAGTGAATGAGTGGTCACATGACCTCTGAAGCTAGTGGACACTCACAGCATCTCCCGTGCACGTGGCACCGCGCCCCTACACACAATCACAGTTCATCTGACCCACGCACGCAACTCACACATGACCAGGAGGGGTGCAGCGGGTCACTATAGGGTTCTACTGTAGGGTTCTACTGTCTGGTTCTACTGTAGGGTTCTACTGTAGGGTTCTACTATGGTTCTACTGTAGGGTTCTACTGTCTCGTTCTACTGTCTGGTTCTACTGTAGGGTTCTACTGTCTGGTTCTACTGTCTGGTTCTACTGTAGGGTTCTACTGTAGGGTTCTACTATGGTTCTACTGTAGGGTTCTACTGTCTGGTTCTACTGTCTCGTTCTACTGTCTGGTTCTACTGTCTCGTTCTACTGTCTGGTTCTACTGTAGGGTTCTACTGTCTGGTTCTACTGTAGGGTTCTACTGTCTGGTTCTACTGTCTGGTTCTACTGTAGGGTTCTACCATCTGGTTCTGCTGTAGGGTTCTATTGTCTGGTTCTACTGTAGGGTTCCACTGTCTGGTTCTACTGTAGGGTTCCACTGTCTGGTTCTCCTGTAGGGTTCTACTGTCTGGTTTTAATGTAGGGTTCTATTGTCTGGTTCTACTGTAGGGTTCTACTCTAGGGTTCTACTGTCTGGTTTTAATGTAGGGTTCTATTGTCTGGTTCTACTGTAGTATTCTTCTATAGGGTTCTGTCTGGTTCTACTGTAGGGTTCTACTGTCTGTTTCTACTGTAGGGTTCTACTGTCTGGTTCTACTGTAGGGTTCTACTGTCTGGTTCTACTATCTGGTTCTACTGCAGTGTTCTACTGTAGGGTTCTTCTGTAGGGTTCTACTATCTGGTTATGCTGTAGGGTTCTATTGTCTGGTTCTACTGCAGGGTTCTACTGTAGGGTTCTTCTGTAGGGTTCTATTATCTGGGTCTTCTGTAGGGTTCTATTGTCTGGTTCTACTGTAGGGTTCTTCTGTAGGGTTCTACTGTCTGGTTCTATTGTCTGGTTCTACTGTAGGGTTCTATTATCTGGTTCTTCTGTCTGGTTCTACTGTAGGGTTCTATTGTCTGGTTCTACTGTAGTGTTCTTCTGTAGGGTTCTGTCTGGTTCTACTGTAGGGTTCTACTGTCTGGTTCTACTGTAGGGTTCTACTGTCTGGTTCTACTGTAGGGTTCTACTGTCTGTTTCTACTGTAGGGTTCTACTGTCTGGTTCTACTGTAGTGTTCTACTTTAGGGTTCTACTGTAGGGTTCTACTGTCTGGTTCTACTGTAGTGTTCTACTTTAGGGTTCTGTTGTCTGGTTCTACTGTAGTGTTCTATTTTAGGGTTCTACTGTAGGGTTCTACTGTAGGGTTCTACTGTCTGTTTCTACTGTAGGGTTCTACTGTCTGGTTCTACTGTAGGGTTCTACTGTCTGTTTCTACTGTAGGGTTCTACTGTCTTGTTCTACTGTAGTGTTCTACTGCAGGGTTCTACTGTAGGGTTCTACTGTCTGGTTTTACTGTAGGGTTCTATTGTCTGGTTCTACTGTAGTGTTCTTCTGTAGGGTTCTGTCTGGTTCTACTGTAGGGTTCTACTGTCTGGTTCTACTATCTGGTTCTACTGCAGTGTGCTACTGTCTGGTTCTACTGTCTGGTTCTACTGTCTGTTTCTACTGTAGGGTTCTACTGTCTGGTTCTACTGTCTGTTTCTACTGTAGGGTTCTACTGTCTGGTTCTACTGTAGTGTTCTACTTTAGGGTTCTACTGTCTGTTTCTACTGTAGGGTTCTACTGTCTGGTTCTACTGTAGGGTTCTACTGTCCTTTTCTACTGTAGGGTTCTACTGTCTGGTTCTACTGTAGTGTTCTACTTTAGGGTTCTACTGTCTGTTTCTACTGTAGGGTTCTACTGTCTGGTTCTACTGTAGGGTTCTACTGTCTGTTTCTACTGTAGGGTTCTACTGTCTGGTTCTACTGTAGTGTTCTACTTTAGGGTTCTACTGTAGGGTTCTACTGTCTGGTTTTACTGTAGAGTTCTACTCACGACATTTGAGGTTCTCTTGCTGTCCCCTGAGCTGCTCTTGGTTTGTTTTAGGTTGGAAGCAGAGGTCCTGGAGAACGTCCAGCTGTCAGAACGAGAAACTCACCAGAGATTGCAGATCCACAGTCTGAAGGTTCCTTCCTCTTTAAAATTGATGGAACAGAACCCTACGGAGGCCCAGAGAGGTCAAAACTCACCCTGACTCTTTTCACCTGCAGGGGGCGCTGGAGAGGGAGCAGCTGGACCGGCAGCGAGCTGAGGACGAAGCTGCTGATGTCAGAGATGTCCTGCAGAAGGTTCTCATGTTCCTGAAGGTCTCAAACTTTTAGCATAGATGTGCTGTAGTACTAACAGTGTCCTCCTGCTGGTGTCTCCTCCTCCTCCTGGTGTCTCCTCCTCCTGGTGATGTCTCCTCCTCCTGCTGGTGTCTCCTCCTCCTCCTGGTGTCTCCTCCTGCTGGTGTCTCCTCCTCCTCCTGGTGTCTCCTCCTCCTCCTGGTGATGTCTCCTCCTCCTCCTGGTGATGTCTCCTCCTCCTCCTGGTGATGTCTCCTCCTCCTGCTGGTGTCTCCTCCTCCTGCTGGTGTCTCCTCCTCCTGGTGATGTCTCCTCCTCCTCCTGGTGATGTCTCCTCCTGCTGGTGTCTCCTCCTCCTCCTGGTGTCTCCTCCTCCTCCTGGTGTCTCCTCCTCCTGGTGATGTCTCCTCCTCCTCCTGGTGATGTCTCCTCCTCCTGGTGATGTCTCCTCCTGCTGGTGTCTCCTCCTCCTCCTGGTGTCTCCTCCTCCTCCTGGTGATGTCTCCTCCTCCTGCTGGTGTCTCCTCCTCCTCCTGGTGTCTCCTCCTCCTCCTGGTGTCTCCTCCTCCTCCTGGTGATGTCTCCTCCTCCTGCTGGTGTCTCCTCCTCCTCCTGGTGTCTCCTCCTCAGTGCAGGGAGGCTGTGCTGCGTGTCTCTTCATCTGAGACGCTGCTGAGACAGGAAGTAGACGACAGACGGGACGCTCTGGACAAAATGTCTGCTCTGAACTCGTCTCTGGTCTCAGACAAACGGGACCTGAACCAACAGCTGCTGCAGGTAAAACCAGTCCTCTCTGCCTTGCTCTGAGGCTCCCAGGCAGCTCCCCTTATCACCATGCTTTGATTCCAGATGGAGGTTCAGCTGTCACACAGCCAATCACAGCTGCACACTGTGAGGTCAGAGGTCACGTCTTTGCAGGCACACGTAAAAACTCTGAAAGGTGACTGCAGCCAGCTCAGGTGAGTCCTTAATCCAGGTTCAACCCAGGACCAGATCTAGACCTATGTCCAGGTAGAAAGCCATATTGAAACATTTAATCCTGATTATTTAATCCAGAGTCGTGCCGCCCTATAATTAACCCTTTATTCCAGGTTAGTTAAGCCTTTATTCCAGGTTAATTAACCCTTTATTCCAGGTTAGTTAAGCCTTTATTCCAGGTTAATTAACCCCTTATTCCAGGTTAATTAACCCTTTATTCCAGGTTAGTTAACCCTTTATTCCAGGTTATTTAACCCCTTATTCCAGGTGAATTAACCCCTTATTCCAGGTTAATTAACCCTTTATTCCAGGTTAGTTAACCCTTTATTCCAGGTTAGTTAACCCTTTAATCCAGGTTAATTAACCCTTTATTCCAGGTTAATTAACCTTTATACCAGGTTAGTTAAGCCTTTATTCCAGGTTAATTAACCCTTTTTTCCAGGTTAATTAACCCTTTATTCCAGGTTAATTAACCCTTTATTCCAGGTTAATTAACCCTTTATTCCAGGTTAGTTAACCCTTTATTCCAGGTTAATTAACCCCTTATTCCAGGTTAATTAACCCTTTATTCCAGGTTATTTAACCCCTTATTCCAGGTTAATTAACCCCTTATTCCAGGTTAATTAACCCTTTATTCCAGGTTAGTTAACCCTTTATTCCAGGTTAATTAACCCCTTATTCCAGGTTAATTAACGCTTTATTCCAGGTTAGTTAACCCTTTATTCCAGGTTAGTTAACCCCTTATTCCAGGTTAATTAACCCCTTATTCCAGGTTAATTAACCCTTTATTCCAGGTTAGTTAACCCTTTATTCCAGGTTAGTTAACCCTTTAATCCAGGTTAATTAACCCTTTATTCCAGGTTAATTAACCCTTTATTCCAGGTTAATTAACCCTTTATTCCAGGTTAATTAACCCTTTATTCCAGGTTAATTAACCCTTTAATCCAGGTTAGTTAACCATTTATTCCAGGTTAGTTAAGCCTTTATTCCAGGTTAATTAACCCTTTATTCCAGGTTAGTTAAGCCTTTATTCCAGGTTAATTAACCCTTTATTCCAGGTTAATTAACCCTTTATTCCAGGTTAGTTAAGCCTTTTTTCCAGGTTAATTAACCCTTTAATCCAGGTTAGTTAAGCCTTTATTCCAGGTTAATTAACCCTTTATTCCAGGTTAGTTAAGCCTTTATTCCAGGTTAATTAACCCCTTATTCCAGGTTAATTAACCCTTTATTCCAGGTTAGTTAACCCTTTATTCCAGGTTATTTAACCCCTTATTCCAGGTGAATTAACCCCTTATTCCAGGTTAATTAACCCTTTATTCCAGGTTAGTTAACCCTTTATTCCAGGTTAATTAACCCTTTATTCCAGGTTAATTAACCCTTTATTCCAGGTTAGTTAACCCTTTATTCCAGGTTAGTTAAGCCTTTATTCCAGGTTAGTTAAGCCTTTATTCCAGGTTATTTAACCCTTTATTCCAGGTTAGTTAAGCCTTTATTCCAGGTTAGTTAAGCCTTTATTCCAGGTTAGTTAAGCCTTTATTCCAGGTTAATTAACCCTTTATTCCAGGTTAGTTAAGCCTTTATTCCAGGTTAGTTAAGCCTTTATTCCAGGTTAGTTAAGCCTTTATTCCAGGTTAATTAACCCTTTATTCCAGGTTAATTAACCCTTTATTCCAGGTTAGTTAACCCTTTATTCCAGGTTAGTTAAGCCTTTATTCCAGGTTAGTTAAGCCTTTATTCCAGGTTATTTAACCCTTTATTCCAGGTTAGTTAAGCCTTTATTCCAGGTTAGTTAAGCCTTTATTCCAGGTTAGTTAAGCCTTTATTCCAGGTTAATTAACCCTTTATTCCAGGTTAGTTAAGCCTTTATTCCAGGTTAGTTAAGCCTTTATTCCAGGTTAGTTAAGCCTTTATTCCAGGTTAATTAACCCTTTATTCCAGGTTAATTAACCCTTTATTCCAGGTTAGTTAACCCTTTAATCCAGGTTAGTTAAGCCTTTATTCCAGGTTAATTAACTCTTTAATCCAGGTTAATTAACCCTTTATTCCAGGTTAATTAACCCCTTATTCCAGGTTAATTAACCCCTTATTCCAGGTTAATTAACCCTTTATTCCAGGTTAGTTAACCCTTTATTCCAGGTTAGTTAACCCTTTATTCCAGGTTAGTTAACCCTTTATTCCAGGTTAGTTAACCCTTTATTCCAGGTTAATTAACCCTTTAATCCAGGTTAATTAACCCTTTATTCCAGGTTAGTTAAGCCTTTATTCCAGGTTAATTAACCCTTTATTCCAGGTTAATTAACCCTTTATTCCAGGTTAATTAACCCTTTATTCCAGGTTAATTAACCCTTTAATCCAGGTTAATTAACCTTTTATTCCAGGTTAGTTAAGCCTTTAATCCTGGTGTTTTCTGGTAGGGTTTGGTCATATGATGGTTTCTGTTCTGTCGTGGTCTCAGAGCTCAGACGGAGGTGGATGCTGATGTTATTTGTCAGCTGAAGGAACTACAGATGGACCTGCAGAAAGACGTGGAGGAGAAGGAAAGCCGCCTGGCCTCCCTGGAGGAGGAGCAGCAGACATTGGGGAGACAGCTGAATGAGGTGAGGAGGAGGTGACCAACATGTGACTCTTGTTGACCTGCATTGCGTTTGAGGAGACCGCGTGGTTCTCAGGTTTCCTCCCAGCATGCCTCCATGAAGGACCAACTGGTAGAGGTGCAGAAGCAGCTGGAGTGGGCAGAGGAGGAGGTGAAGAGGAGGGACAGACAGCAGGAGGAGCAGCAGAAGGAGATTCAGAGGCTGCAGGAGGAGCAGGACAGTCTGAGGAGACACAGGGAGCAGCTGGAGGAGGAGCTGCAGGAGCTCAGGTACCAAACACACCTGGTAAACACACACACACACACACTCCTGGCAGGTGAATGTGACCACGCCTCCTCTCTGTGCTCCTCCTCCAGGTCCCTGACGGCGTCGCTCCACCTGCAGCTCCGTCAGCAGCAGCAGCAGCTCTCTCAGGTGGAGGTGGAGCGGTGTCAGCTGAACGCTCACATCAGGACGCTGCAGCAGGCCAAGACCGCCGTACTGGGTCAGAACCAGAACCCTAAGGGGTCAGAACCAGAGCTAGAACCCTACAGGGTCAGAGCTAGAACCCTACAGGGTCAGAACCAGAACCCTACAGGGTCAGAACCAGAACCCTAAGGGGTCAGAACCAGAACCCTAAGGGGTCAGAACCAGAGCTAGAACCCTACAGGGTCAGAACTAGAACCCGACAGGGTTAAAACCAGAGCTAGAACCCTACGGGGTCAGAACCAGAACCCTACAGGGTCAGAGCTAGAACCCTACAGGGTTAAAACCAGAGCTAGAACCCTACGGGGTCAGAACCAGAACCCTACAGGGTCAGAACTAGAACCCTACAGGGTTAAAACCAGAGCTAGAACCCTACGGGGTCAGAACCAGAACCCTACAGGGTCAGAACCAGAACCCTACAGGGTCAGAACCAGAGCTAGAACCCTACGGGGTCAGAACCAGAACCCTACAGGGTCAGAGCTAGAACCCTACAGTGTCAGAGGTAGAACCCTACAGGGTCAGAACCAGAACCCCACAGGGTCAGAACCAGAACTAGAACCCTACAGGGTCAGAGCTAGAACCCTACAGAGTCAGAACCAGTACCCTACGGGGTCAGAACCAGAACTAGAACCATACGGGGTCAGAACCAGAACTAGAACCATACAGGGTCAGAACCAGAGGTAGAACCCTACAGGGTCAGAACTAGAACCCTACAGGGTCAGAACCAGAACCCTACAGGGTCAGAACCAGAACCCTACAGGGTCAGAACCAAAACCCTCAGGGTCAGAACCAGAACTAGAACCCTACAGGGTCAGAACCAGGACCCTACTGGGTCAGATCCAGAGCTAGAACCCTACTGGGTCAGAACCAGAACCCTACAGGGTCAGAACCAGGACCCTATTGGGTCAGAACCAGAACCCTACTGGGTCAGAACCAGAGCTAGAACCCTACAGGGTCAGAGCTAGAACCCTACAGGGTCAGAACCAGAACCCTACAGGGTCAGAACCAGAACCCTACAGGGTCAGAACCAGAACTAGAACCCTACAGGGTCAGACCCAGAACCCTACTGGGTCAGAACCAGAGCTAGAACCCTTCTGGGTCAGAACCAGAACCCTACGGGGTCAGAACCAGAACCCTACAGGGTCAGAACCAGAACTAGAACCCTACAGGGTCAGAACCAGGACCCTACTGGGTCAGACCCAGAGCTAGAACCCTACTGGGTCAGAACCAGAGCTAGAACCCTCCTGGGTCAGAACCAGCACCCTACGGGGTCAGAACCAGAACCCTACAGGGTCAGAACTAGAACCCTACAGGGTTAGAACCAGAGCTAGAACCCTACGGGGTCAGAACCAGAACCCTACGGGGTCAGAACCAGAGCTAGAACCCTACAGGGTCAGAACCAGGACCCTACTGGGTCAGAACCAGAACCCTACGGGGTCAGAACCAGAACTAGAACCATACAGGGTCAGAACCAGAGGTAGAACCCTTCAGGTCAGAGCTAGAACCCTACGGGGTCAGAACCAGAACCCTACAGGGTCAGAACCAGAACCCTACAGGGTCAGAACCAGAACTAGAACCCTACAGGGTCAGAGCTAGAACCCTACAGAGTCAGAACCAGTACCCTACGGGGTCAGAACCAGAACCATACAGGGTCAGAACCTGAACTAGAACCCTACAGGGTCAGAGCCAGAGGTAGAACCCTACAGGGTCCGAACTAGAAGCCTACAGGGTCAGAACCAGAACCCTACAGGGTCAGAACCAGAGCTAGAACCCTACAGGGTCAGAGCTAGAACCCTACAGGGTCAGAACCTGAACCCTACAGGGTCAGAACCAGAGCTAGAACCCTACAGGGTCAGAACTAGAACCCTACAGGGTCAGATCTAGAACCCTACAGGGTCAGAACCAGAACCCTACAGGGTCAGAACCAGAGCTAGAACCCTATGGGGTCAGAACCAGAACCCTACGGGGTCAGAACCAGAGCTAGAACCCTACAGGGTCAGAACCAGAACTAGAACCCTACAGGGTCAGAACCAGGACCCTACTGGGTCAGAACCAAAACCCTCAGGGTCAGAACCAGAACTAGAACTCTACAGGGTCAGAACCAGGACCCTACTGGGTCAGATCCAGAGCTAGAACCCTACTGGGTCAGAACCAGAACCCTACTGGGTCAGAACCAGAGCTAGAACCCTACAGGGTCAGAGCTAGAACCCTACAGGGTCAGAACCAGAACCCTACAGGGTCAGAACCAGAACTAGAACCCTACAGGGTCAGAACCAGAACCCTACGGGGTCAGAACCAGAACCCTACGGGGTCAGAACTAGAACCCTACAGGGTCAGAACCAGAACTAGAACCCTACAGGGTCAGAACCAGGACCCTACTGGGTCAGATCCAGAGCTAGAACCCTACAGGGTCAGAACTAGAACCCTACAGGGTCAGATCTAGAACCCTACAGGGTCAGAGCCAGAACCCTACAGGGTCAGAACCAGAGCTAGAACCCTTCTGGGTCAGAACCAGTACCCTACGGGGTCAGAACCAGAACCCTACAGGGTCAGAACCTGAACTAGAACCCTACAGGGTCAGAGCCAGAGGTAGAACCCTACAGGGTCCGAACTAGAAGCCTACAGGGTCAGAACCAGAACCCTACAGGGTCAGAACCAGAGCTAGAACCCTACAGGGTCAGAACCAGAACCCTACAGGGTCAGAACCAGAACCCTACTGGGTCAGAACCAAAACCCTCAGGGTCAGAACCAGAACTAGAACCCTACAGGGTCAGAACCAGGACCCTACTGGGTCAGATCCAGAGCTAGAACCCTACTGGGTCAGAATCAGAACCCTACGGGGTCAGAACCAGAGCTAGAACCCTACTGGGTCAGAACCAGAACCCTACTGGGTCAGAACCAGAGCTAGAACCCTACAGGGTCAGAGCTAGAACCCTACAGGGTCAGAACCAGAACCCTACAAGGTCAGAACCAGAACCCTACAGCGTTAAAACCAGAGCTAGAGCCCTACGGGGTCAGAACCAGAGGTAGAACCCTACAGGGTCAGAACCAGAACCCTACAGGGTCAGAACCAGAACTAGAACCCTACAGGGTCAGAGCTAGAACCCTACAGGGTCAGAGCTAGAACCCTACAGGGTCAGAACCAGAACCCTACAGGGTCAGAACCAAAACCCTCAGGGTCAGAACCAGAACTAGAACCCTACAGGGTCAGAACCAGGACCCTACTGGGTCAGATCCAGAGCTAGGACCCTACTGGGTCAGAACCAGAACCCTACTGGGTCAGAACCAGAGCTAGAACCCTACAGGGTCAGAGCTAGAACCCTACAGGGTCAGAACCAGAACCCTACTGGGTCAGAACCAGAACCCTCGGGGTCAGAACCAGAGCTAGAACCCTACTGGGTCAGAACCAGGACCCTACTGGGTCAGAACCAGAACCCTACTGGGTCAGAACCAGAGCTAGAACCCTACAGGGTCAGAGCTAGAACCCTACTGGGTCAGAACCAGAACCCTACAGGGTCAGAACCAGAACCCTACAGGGTCAGAACCAGAACCCTACGGGGTCAGATCCAGAGCTAGAACCCTACTGGGTCAGAACCAGAACCCTACGGGGTCAGAACCAGAGCTAGAACCCTACTGGGTCAGAACCAGGACCCTACTGGGTCAGAACCAGAACCCTACGGGGTCAGAACCAGAACCCTACAGGGTCAGAACCTGAACCCTACAGGGTCAGAACCAGAGCTAGAACCCTACAGGGTCAGAACTAGAACCCTACAGGGTCAGATCTAGAACCCTACAGGGTCAGAGCCAGAACCCTACAGGGACAGAACCAGAGCTAGAACCCTACAGGGTCAGAACCAGAGCTAGAACCCTACTGGGTCAGAGCTAGAACCCTACTGGGTCAGAACCAGAACCCTACGGGGTCAGAACCAGAGCTAGAACCCTACAGAGTCAGAGCTAGAACCCTACAGGGCCAGAACCAGGACCCTACTGGGTCAGATCCAGAGCTAGAACCCTACTGGGTCAGAACCAGAACCCTACAGGGTCAGAACCAGAACCCTACGGGGTCAGAACCAGAGCTAGAACCCTACTGGGTCAGAACCAGAGCTAGAACCCTACTGGGTCAGAACCAGAACCCTACGGGGTCAGAACCAGAACCCTACAGGGTCAGAACCTAGAACCCTACAGGGTCAGAACTAGAACCCTACAGGGTCAGATCTAGAACCCTACAGGGTCAGAGCCAGAACCCTACAGGGTCAGAACCAGAGCTAGAACCCTACGGGGTCAGAACCAGAACCCTACGGGGTCAGAACCAGAGCTAGAACCCTACAGGGTCAGATCTAGAACCCTACTGGGTCAGATCCAGAGCTAGAACCCTACTGGGCCAGAACCAGAACCCTACAGGGTCAGAGCCAGAACCCTACAGGGTCAGATCCAGAGCTAGAACCCTACTGGGTCAGAACCAGAACCCTACTGGGTCAGAACCAGAGCTAGAACCCTACAGGGTCAGAGCTAGAACCCTACAGGGTCAGAACCAGAACCCTACAGGGTCAGAACCAGAACCCTACTGGGTCAGAACCAGAGCTAGAACCCTACTGGGTCAGAACCAGGACCCTACTGGGTCAGAACCAGAACCCTACGGGGTCAGAACTAGAACCCTACAGGGTCAGAGCTAGAACCCTACAGGGTCAGAACCAGAACCCTACAGGGTCAGAACCAGAACTAGAACCCTACAGGGTCAGAACCAGGACCCTACTGGGTCAGATCCAGAGCTAGAACCCTACTGGGTCAGAACCAGAACCCTACAGGGTCAGAACCAGAACCCTACTGGGTCAGAACCAAAACCCTCAGGGTCAGAACCAGAACTAGAACCCTACAGGGTCAGAGCTAGAACCCTACAGGGTCAGAACCAGTACCCTACGGGGTCAGAACCAGAACTAGAACCCTACAGGGTCAGAACCAGGACCCTACTGGGTCAGATCCAGAGCTAGAACCCTACTGGGTCAGAACCAGAACCCTACAGGGTCAGAACCAGAGCTAGAACCCTACAGGGTCAGAACCAGAGCTAGAACCCTACTGGGTCAGAACCAGAACCCTACAGGGTCAGAACCAGAGCTAGAACCCTACAGGGTCAGAGCTAGAACCCTACAGAGTCAGAACCAGTACCCTACGGGGTCAGAACCAGAACCATACAGGGTCAGAACCTGAACTAGAACCCTACAGGGTCAGAGCCAGAGGTAGAACCCTACAGGGTCCGAACTAGAAGCCTACAGGGTCAGAACCAGAACCCTACAGGGTCAGAACCAGAGCTAGAACCCTACAGGGTCAGAGCTAGAACCCTACAGGGTCAGAACCAGAACCCTACAGGGTCAGAACCAGAACTAGAACCCTACAGGGTCAGAACCAGGACCCTACTGGGTCAGATCCAGAGCTAGAACCCTACTGGGTCAGAACCAGAACCCTACAGGGTCAGAGTCAGAACCCTACTGGGTCAGAACCAGAGCTAGAACCCTACTGGGTCAGAACCAGAACCCTACTGGGTCAGAACCAGAGCTAGAACCCTACAGGGTCAGAGCTAGAACCCTACTGGGTCAGAACCAGAACCCTACAGGGTCAGAACCAGAACCCTACTGGGTCAGAACCAAAACCCTCAGGGTCAGAACCAGAACTAGAACCCTACAGGGTCAGAACCAGGACCCTACTGGGTCAGATCCAGAGCTAGAACCCTACTGGGTCAGAACCAGAACCCTACGGGGTCAGAACCAGAGCTAGAACCCTACTGGGTCAGAACCAGAACCCTACTGGGTCAGAACCAGAACCCTACTGGGTCAGAACCAGAGCTAGAACCCTACAGGGTCAGAGCTAGAACCCTACAGGGTCAGAACCAGAGCTAGAACCCTACAGGGTCAGAACCAGAACCCTACAGGGTCAGAACCAGAACCCTACTGGGTCAGAACCAGAACCCTACTGGGTCAGAACCAGAACTCTACGGGGTCAGAACCAGAGCTAGAACCCTACTGGGTCAGAACCAGGACCCTACTGGGTCAGAACCAGAACCCTACGGGGTCAGAACCAGAACCCTACGGGGTCAGAATCAGAACCCTACTGGGTCAGAACCAGAACCCTACAGGGTCAGAACCAGAGCTAGAACCCTACTGGGTCAGAACCAGAACCCTACGGGGTCAGAACCAGAACCCTACAGGGTCAGAACCAGAACTAGAACCCTACAGGGTCAGAACCAGGACCCTACTGGGTCAGATCCAGAGCTAGAACCCTACTGGGTCAGAACCAGAACCCTACGGGGTCAGAACCAGAGCTAGAACCCTACAGGGTCAGAACCAGAACCCTACTGGGTCAGAACCAGAGCTAGAACCCTACAGAGTCAGAACCAGTACCCTACGGGGTCAGAACCAGAACTAGAACCATACGGGGTCAGAACCAGAACTAGAACCATACAGGGTCAGAACCAGAGGTAGAACCCTACAGGGTCAGAACTAGAACCCTACAGGGTCAGAACCAGAACCCTACAGGGTCAGAACCAGAGCTAGAACCCTACAGGGTCAGAGCTAGAACCCTACAGGGTCAGAACCAGAACCCTACAGGGTCAGAACCAGAACTAGATCCCTACAGGGTCAGAACCAGGACCCTACTGGGTCAGAACCAGAACCCTCTGGGTCAGAACCAGAGCTAGAACCCTACAGGGTCAGAGCTAGAACCCTACAGGGTCAGAACCAGAGCTAGAACCCTACAGGGTCAGAACCAGAACCCTACAGGGTCAGAACCAGAGCTAGAACCCTACTGGGTCAGAACCAGGACCCTACTGGGTCAGTCAGAGCTAGAACCCTACTGGGTCAGAACCAGAACCCTACAGGGTCAGAACCAGAACTAGACCCCTACAGGGTCAGAACCAGGACCCTACTGGGTCAGATCCAGAGCTAGAACCCTACAGGGTCAGAACCAGAGCTAGAACCCTACTGGGTCAGAACCAGGACCCTACTGGGTCAGAACCAGAACCCTACTGGGTCAGATCCAGAGCTAGAACCCTACTGGGTCAGAGCTAGAACCCTACAGGGTCAGAACCAGAGCTAGAACCCTACAGGGTCAGAACTAGAACCCTACAGGGTCAGAACCAGAACCCTACCGGGTCAGAACCAGAGCTAGAACCCTACTGGGTCAGAACCAGGACCCTCCTGGGTCAGAACCAGAACCCTACGGGTCAGAACTAGAACCCTACTGGGTCAGAACCAGAGCTAGAACCCTACTGGGTCAGAACCAGGACCCTACTGGGTCAGAACCAGAACCCTACTGGGTCAGAACCAGAGCTAGAACCCGACAGGGTCAGAGCCAGAACCCTACAGGGTCAGAACCAGAGCTAGAACCCTACGGGGTCAGAACCAGAACCCTACGGGGTCAGAACCAGAGCTAGAGCCCTACGGGGTCAGAACCAGAGCTAGACCCCTACAGGGTCAGAACTAGAACCCTACAGGGTCAGAACCAGAACCCTACAGGGTCAGAACCAGAACCCTACAGGGTCAGAACCAGAGCTAGAACCCTACGGGGTCAGAACCAGAACCCTACGGGGTCAGAACCAGAGCTAGAACCATACAGGGTCAGAACCAGAGGTAGAACCCTACAGGGTCAGAACTAGAACCCTACAGGGTCAGAACCAGAACCCTACAGGGTCAGAACCAGAACCCTACAGGGTCAGAACCAGAACTAGAACCCTACAGGGTCAGAGCTAGAACCCTACAGAGTCAGAACCAGTACCCTACGGGGTCAGAACCAGAACCATACAGGGTCAGAACCTGAACTAGAACCCTACAGGGTCAGAACCAGAACCCTACAGGGTCAGATCCAGAGCTAGAACCCTACAGGATCAGAACCAGAACCCTACAGGGTCAGAACCAGCACCCTACTGGGTCAGAACCAGAACCCTACTGGGTCAGATCCAGAGCTAGAACCCTACTGGGTCAGAACCAGAACCCTACGGGGTCAGAACCAGAGCTAGAACCCTACAGGGTCAGAACCAGAACCCTACCGGGTCAGAACCAGAACCCTACGGGGTCAGAACCAGAACCCTACAGGGTCAGAACCAGAACTAGAACCCTACAGGGTCAGAACCAGGACCCTACTGGGTCAGATCCAGAGCTAGAACCCTACTGGGTCAGAACCAGAACCCTATGGTGTCAGAACCAGAGCTAGAACCCTACTGGGTCAGAACCAGGACCCTACTGGGTCAGAACCAGAACCCTACTGGGTCAGAACCAGAGCTAGAACCTTACAGGGTCAGAACCAGAACCCTACAGGGTCAGAACCAGAGCTAGAACCCTACAGGGTCAGAACCAGAGCTAGAACCCTACTGGGTCAGAACCAGAACCCTACAGGGTCAGAACCAGAACCCTACAGGGTCAGAACCAGAGCTAGAACCCTACAGGGTCAGAACCAGAACCCTACGGGGTCAGAACCAGAGCTAGAACCCTACAGGGTCAGAACCAGAGCTAGAACCCTACGGGGTCAGAACCAGGACCCTACTGGGTCAGAACCAGAGGTAGACCCCTACAGGGTCAGAACTAGAACCCTACAGGGTCAGATCTAGAACCCTACAGGGTCAGAACCAGAACCCTACAGGGTCAGAACCAGAACTAGAACCCTACAGGGTCAGAACCAGGACCCTACTGGGTCAGATCCAGAGCTAGAACCCTACTGGGTCAGAACCAGAACCCTACAGGGTCAGAACCAGAACCCTACTGGGTCAGAACCAAAACCCTCAGGGTCAGAACCAGAACTAGAACCCTACAGGGTCAGAACCAGGACCCTACTGGGTCAGATCCAGAGCTAGAACCCTACTGGGTCAGAACCAGAACCCTACAGGGTCAGAACCAGAGCTAGAACCCTACAGGGTCAGAACCAGGACCCTACTGGGTCAGATCCAGAGCTAGAACCCTACTGGGTCAGAACCAGAACCCTACTGGGTCAGATCCAGAGCTAGAACCCTACTGGGTCAGAACCAGAACCCTACTGGGTCAGAACCAGGACCCTACTGGGTCAGAACCAGAACCCTACGGGGTCAGAACCAGAGCTAGAACCCTACTGGGTCAGAACCAGAACCCTACTGGGTCAGAACCAGAGCTAGAACCCTACAGGGTCAGAGCTAGAACCCTACAGGGTCAGAACCAGAGCCCTACCGGGTCAGAACCAGAACCCTACTGGGTCAGAGCCAGAACCCTACGGGTCAGAACCAGAGCCATAACCCTACAGGGTCAGAACCAGAACCCTACTGGGTCAGAACCAGAGCTAGAACCCTACTGGGTCAGAACCAGGACCCTACTGGGTCAGAACCAGAACCCTACGGGGTCAGAACCAGAACCCTACAGGGTCAGAAGCAGAGCTAGACCCCTACAGGGTCAGATCTAGAACCCTACAGGGTCAGAGCCAGAGCTAGAACCCTACAGGGTCAGAACTAGAACCCTACTGGGTCAGAACCAGGACCCTACTGGGTCAGAACTAGAACCCTACGGGGTCAGAACCAGACCCCTACAGGGTCAGAACCAGAACTAGACCCCTACAGGGTCAGAACCAGGACCCTACTGGGTCAGATCCAGAACCCTACGGGGTCAGAGGCAGAGCTAGAACCCTACTGGGTCAGAACCAGGACCGTACTGGGTCAGAAAACCAGAGCTAGAACCCTACAGGGTCAGAACTAGAACCCTACAGGGTCAGAACCAGAACCCTACAGGGTCAGAACCAGAACTAGAACCCTACAGGGTCAGAACTAGACCCCTACAGGGTCAGATCTAGAACCCTACAGGGTCAGAGCCAGAACCCTACTGGGTCAGAACCAGAGCTAGAACCCTACAGGGTCAGAGCTAGAACCCTACAGGGTCAGAACCAGAGCTAGAACCCTACAGGGTCAGAACCAGAACCCTACAGGGTCAGAACCAGAACCCTACGGGGTCAGAACCGGAGCTAGAACCCTACTGGGTCAGAACCAGGACCCTACTGGGTCAGATCCAGAGCAGACCCCTACTGGGTCAGAACCAGGACCCTACTGGGTCAGAACCAGAACCCTACGGGGTCAGAACCAGAACCCTACAGGGTCAGAACCTGAACCCTACCGGGTCAGAGCCAGAGCTAGAACCCTACTGGGTCAGAGCCAGAGCTAGAACCCTACTGGGTCAGACCCAGAACCCTACTGGGTCAGATCCAGAGCTAGAACCCTACAGGGTCAGAGCTAGACCCCTACAGGGTCAGAACCAGAACCCTACAGGGTCAGAACCAGAGCTAGAACCCTACTGGGTCAGAGCTAGAACCCTACGGGGTCAGAACCAGAGCTAGAACCCTACTGGGTCAGAACCAGGACCCTACTGGGTCAGAACCAGAACCCTACTGGGTCAGAACCAGAGCTAGAACCCTACAGGGTCAGAGCTAGAACCCTACAGGGTCAGAACCAGAGCCAGAACCCTACAGGGTCAGAACCAGAGCTAGACCCCTACAGGGTCAGAACCAGAACCCTCCAGGGTCAGACCCAGAACCCTACTGGGTCAGAACCAGACCCTACAGGGTCAGAACCAGAACTAGAACCCTACAGGGTCAGAACCAGGACCCTACTGGGTCAGATCCAGAGCTAGAACCCTACTGGGTCAGAACCAGAACCCTACGGGGTCAGAACCAGAGCTAGAACCCTACTGGGTCAGAACCAGGACCCTACTGGGTCAGAACCAAAACCCTCAGGGTCAGAACCAGAACTAGAACCCTACAGGGTCAGAACCAGGACCCTACTGGGTCAGATCCAGAGCTAGAACCCTACTGGGTCAGAACCAGAACCCTACAGGGTCAGAACCAGAACTAGAACCCTACAGGGTCAGAGCTAGAACCCTACAGGGTCAGAACCAGTACCCTACGGGGTCAGAACCAGAACTAGAACCATACGGGGTCAGAACCAGAACTAGAACCATACAGGGTCAGAACCAGAGGTAGAACCCTACAGGGTCAGAACCAGAACCCTACAGGGTCAGAACCAGATCTAGAACCCTACAGGGTCAGAACCAGGACCCTACTGGGTCAGATCCAGAGCTAGAACCCTACTGGGTCAGAGCTAGAACCCTACAGGGCCAGAACCAGAACCCTACAGGGTCAGAACCAGAACCCTACTGGGTCAGAACCAAACCCCACAGGGTCAGAACCAGAACTAGAACCCTACAGGGTCAGAACCAGGACCCTACTGGGTCAGATCCAGAGCTAGAACCCTACTGGGTCAGAACCAGGACCCTACTGGGTCAGAACCAGAACCCTACAGGGTCAGAACCAGAACTCGAACCCTACAGGGTCAGAACCAGGACCCTACTGGGTCAGATCCAGAGCTAGAACCCTACTGGGTCAGAACCAGAACCCTACGGGGTCAGAACCAGAGCTAAACCCTACTGGGTCAGAACCAGAACCCTACTGGGTCAGAACCAAAACCCTACAGGGTCAGAACCAGAACTAGAACCCTACAGGGTCAGAACCAGGACCCTACTGGGTCAGATCCAGAGCTAGAACCCTACTGGGTCAGAACCAGAACCCTACGGGGTCAGAACCAGAGCTAGAACCCTACTGGGTCAGAACCAGGACCCTACTGGGTCAGAACCAGAACCCTACTGGGTCAGAACCAGAGCTAGAACCCTACAGGGTCAGAGCTAGAACCCTACAGGGTCAGAACCAGAACCCTACAGGGTCAGAACCAGAACCCTACAGGGTCAGAACCAGAACTAGAACCCTACAGGGTCAGAACCAGGACCCTACTGGGTCAGATCCAGAGCTAGAACCCTACTGGGTCAGAACCAGGACCCTACTGGGTCAGAACCAGAACCCTACTGGGTCAGAACCAGAGCTAGAACCCTACAGGGTCAGAGCTAGAACCCTACAGGGTCAGAACCAGAGCTAGAACCCTACAGGGTCAGAACCAGAACCCTACAGGGTCAGAACCAGAACCCTACGGGGTCAGAACCATAACCCTACGGGGTCAGAACCAGAGCTAGAACCCTCCTGGGTCAGAACCAGGACCCTACAGGGTCAGAACCAGAACTAGAACCCTACAGGGTCAGAACCAGGACCCTACTGGGTCAGATCCAGAGCTAGAACCCTACTGGGTCAGAACCAGAACCCTACGGGGTCAGAACCAGAGCTAGAACCCTACTGGGTCAGAACCAGGACCCTACTGGGTCAGAACCAGAACCCTACGGGGTCAGAACCAGAACCCAACAGGGTCAGAACCAGAACCCTACTGGGTCAGAACCAGAACCCACAGGGTCAGAACCAGAACTAGAACCCTACAGGGTCAGAACCAGGACCCTACTGGGTCAGATCCAGAGCTAGAACCCTACTGGGTCAGAACCAGGACCCTACTGGGTCAGAACCAGAGCTAGAACCCTACAGGGTCAGAGCTAGAACCCTACAGGGTCAGAACCAGAACCCTACAGGGTCAGAACCAGAACCCTACAGGGTCAGAACCAGAACTAGAACCCTACAGGGTCAGAACCAGGACCCTACTGGGTCAGAACCAAAACCCTACAGGGTCAGAACCAGAACTAGAACCCTACAGGGTCAGAACCAGGACCCTACTGGGTCAGATCCAGAGCTAGAACCCTACTGGGTCAGAACCAGAACCCTACAGGGTCAGAGCCAGAACCCTACCGGGTCAGAACCAGAACCCTACGGGGTCAGAACCAGAGCTAGAACCCTACGGTGTCAGAACCAGCACCCTACGGGGTCAGAACCAGAACTAGAACCCTACAGGGCCAGAACCAGGACCCTACTGGGTCAGATCCAGAGCTAGAACCCTACTGGGTCAGAACCAGAACCCTACTGGGTCAGAACCAGAGCTAGAACCCTACAGGGTCAGAGCTAGAACCCTACAGGGTCAGAACCAGAACCCTACAGGGTCAGAACCAGAACTAGAACCCTACAGGGTCAGAACCAGGACCCTACTGGGTCAGATCCAGAGCTAGAACCCTACTGGGTCAGAACCAGAACCCTACTGGGTCAGAACCAGAGCTAGAACCCTACAGGGTCAGAGCTAGAACCCTACAGGGTCAGAACCAGAACCCTACAGGGTCAGAACCAGAACTAGAACCCTACAGGGTCAGAACCAGGACCCTACTGGGTCAGATCCAGAACCCTACGGGGTCAGAACCAGAGCTAGAACCCTACTGGGTCAGAACCAGGACCCTACTGGGTCAGAACCAGAACCCTACTGGGTCAGATCCAGAGCTAGAACCCTACTGGGTCAGAACCAGAACCCTACTGGGTCAGAACCAGAGCTAGACCCCTACAGGGTCAGAGCCAGGACCCTACTGGGTCAGAACCAGAACCCTACGGGGTCAGAACCAGAACCCTACAGGGTCAGAACCAGAGCTAGAACCCTACAGGGTCAGAACCAGGACCCTACTGGGTCAGATCCAGAGCTAGAACCCTACTGGGTCAGAGCCAGAACCCTACTGGGTCAGAACCAGAGCTAGAACCCTACAGGGTCAGAGCTAGAACCCTACAGGGTCAGAGCCTGAACCCTACAGGGTCAGAACCAGAGCTAGAACCCTACGGGGTCAGAACCAGAACCCTACAGGGTCAGAACCAGAGCTAGAACCCTACAGGGTCAGAACCAGAGCTAGAACCCTACAGGGTCAGAGCTAGAACCCTACAGGGTCAGAACCAGAACCCTACAGGGTCAGAACCAGAACCCTACAGGGTCAGAACCAGAACTAGAACCCTACAGGGTCAGAGCTAGAACCCTACAGAGTCAGAACCAGTACCCTACGGGGTCAGAACCAGAACCATACAGGGACAGAACCAGAACTAGAACCCTACAGGGTCAGAACCAGGACCCTACTGGGTCAGATCCAGAGCTAGAACCCTACTGGGTCAGAACCAGAACCCTACAGGGTCAGAACCATAACCCTACGGGGTCAGAACTAGAACCCTACAGGGTCAGAGCCAGAACCCTACAGGGTCAGAACCAGAGCTAGAACCCTACGGGGTCAGAACCAGAACCCTACGGGGTCAGAACCAGAGCTAGAACCCTACAGGGTCAGATCTAGAACCCTACAGGGTCAGAACCAGAGCTAGAACCCTACAGGGTCAGAACTAGAACCCTACAGGGTCAGAACCAGAACCCTACCGGGTCAGAACCAGAACCCTACGGGGTCAGAACCAGAACCCTACAGGGTCAGAACCAGAACTAGAACCCTACAGGGTCAGAACCAGGACCCTACTGGGTCAGATCCAGAGCTAGAACCCTACAGGGTCAGAACTAGAACCCTACAGGGTCAGATCTAGAACCCTACAGGGTCAGAGCCAGAACCCTACAGGGTCAGAACCAGAGCTAGAACCCTACTGGGTCAGAACCAGAGCTAGAACCCTACAGGGTCAGAACCAGGACCCTACTGGGTCAGATCCAGAGCTAGAACCCTACAGGGTCAGAACCAGAACCCTACAGGGTCAGAACCAGAACCCTACGGGGTCAGAACCAGAACCCTACAGGGTCAGAACCAGAACTAGAGCCCTACAGGGTCAGAGCTAGAACCCTACCGGGTCAGAACCAGAGCTAGAACCCTACGGGGTCAGAACCAGAACCCTACTGGGTCAGAACCAGAACCCTACGGGGTCAGAACCAGAGCTAGAACCCTACAGGGTCAGAACCAGGACCCTACTGGGTCAGATCCAGAGCTAGAACCCTACTGGGTCAGAACCAGAACCCTACAGGGTCAGAACCAGAACCCTACAGGGTCAGAACCAGAGCTAGAACCCTACAGGGTCAGAACCAGAGCTAGAACCCTACAGGGTCAGAACCAGAACCCTACTGGGTCAGAGCCAGAGCTAGAACCCTACTGGGTCAGAACCAGAACCCTACAGGGTCAGAACCAGAACCCTACGGGGTCAGAACCAGAGCTAGACCCCTACAGGGTCAGAGCTAGAACCCTACAGGGTCAGAACCAGAACCCTACGGGGTCAGAACCAGAACCCTACTGGGTCAGAACCAGAGCTAGAACCCTACAGGGTCAGAACCAGAACCCTACAGGGTCAGAACCAGAACCCTACAGGGTCAGAACCAGAGCTAGAACCCTACAGGGTCAGAACTAGAACCCTACAGGGTCAGATCTAGAACCCTACAGGGTCAGAGCCAGAACCCTACAGGGTCAGAACCAGAGCTAGAACCCTACGGGGTCAGAACCAGAACCCTACGGGGTCAGAACCAGAGCTAGAACCCTACTGGGTCAGAACCAGGACCCTACTGGGTCAGAACCAGAACCCTACGGGGTCAGAACCAGAACCCTACAGGGTCAGGACCAGAACTAGAACCCTACAGGGTCAGAACCAGGACCCTACTGGGTCAGAACCAGAGCTAGACCCCTACTGGGTCAGAACCAGAACCCTACCGGGTCAGAGCCAGAACCAGAACCCTACTGGGTCAGAACCAGAACCCTACAGGGTCAGAACCTGAACCCTACAGGGTCAGAGCCAGAGCCAGAACCCTACAGGGTCAGAACCAGAACCCTACAGGGTCAGAACCAGAACTAGAACCCTACAGGGTCAGAACCAGGACCCTACTGGGTCAGATCCAGAGCTAGAACCCTACTGGGTCAGAACCAGAGCTAGAACCCTACTGGGTCAGAACCAGAACCCTACGGGGTCAGAACCAAACCCTTCAGGGTCAGAGCCAGAACTAGAACCCTACAGGGTCAGAACCAGGACCCTACTGGGTCAGATCCAGAGCTAGAACCCTACTGAACCAGAGCTAGAACCCTACAGGGTCAGAACTAGAACCCTACAGGGTCAGAACCAGAACCCTACAGGGTCAGAACCAGAACTAGAACCCTACAGGGTCAGAACCAGGACCCTACTGGGTCAGATCCAGAGCTAGAACCCTACTGGGTCAGAACTAGAACCCTACAGGGTCAGAACCAGAACCCTACGGGGTCAGAACCAGAGCTAGAACCCTACTGGGTCAGAACCAGGACCCTACTGGGTCAGATCCAGAGCTAGAACCCTACTGGGTCAGAACCAGAACCCTACGGGGTCAGAACCAGAGCTAGAACCCTACTGGGTCAGAACTAGACCCTACAGGGTCAGATCTAGAACCCTACAGGGTCAGAGCCAGAACCCTACAGGGTCAGAACCAGAGCTAGAACCCTACGGGGTCAGAACCAGAACCCTACGGGGTCAGAACCAGAGCTAGAACCCTACAGGGTCAGAGCTAGAACCCTACAGGGTCAGAACCAGAGCTCTACAGGGTCAGATCCAGAGCTAGAACCCTACTGGGTCAGAACCAGAACCCTACGGGGTCAGAACCAGAGCTAGACCCCTACTGGGTCAGAACCAGGACCCTACTGGGTCAGATCCAGAGCTAGAACCCTACAGGGTCAGAACTAGAACCCTACAGGGTCAGATCTAGAACCCTACAGGGTCAGAGCCAGAACCCTACAGGGTCAGAACCAGAGCTAGAACCCTTCTGGGTCAGAACCAGAACCCTACGGGGTCAGAACCAGAACCCTACAGGGTCAGAACCAGAACTAGAACCCTACAGGGTCAGAGCCAGAGGTAGAACCCTACAGGGTCCGAACTAGAAGCCTACAGGGTCAGAACCAGAACCCTACAGGGTCAGAACCAGAGCTAGAACCCTACAGGGTCAGAGCTAGAACCCTACAGGGTCAGAACCTGAACCCTACAGGGGCAGAACCAGAACTAGAACCCTACAGGGTCAGAACCAGGACCCTACTGGGTCAGATCCAGAGCTAGAACCCTACTGGGTCAGAGCTAGAACCCTACAGGGACAGAACCAGAACCCTACAGGGTCAGAACCAGAACCCTACAGGGTCAGAACCAGAACTAGAACCCTACAGGGTCAGAACCAGGACCCTACTGGGTCAGATCCAGAGCTAGAACCCTACTGGGTCAGAACCAGGACCCTACTGGGTCAGAACCAGAACCCTACTGGGTCAGATCCAGAGCTAGAACCCTACTGGGTCAGAGCTAGAACCCTACAGGGTCAGAGCCAGAACCCTACTGGGTCAGAACCAGAACCCTACAGGGTCAGAACCAGAACTAGAACCCTACAGGGTCAGAGCTAGAACCCTACAGAGTCAGAACCAGTACCCTACGGGGTCAGAACCAGAACTAGAACCATACGGGGTCAGAACCAGAACTAGAACCATACAGGGTCAGAACCAGAGGTAGAACCCTACAGGGTCAGAACCACAACCCTACAGGGTCAGAACCAGAACTAGAACCCTACAGGGTCAGAACCAGGACCCTACTGGGTCAGATCCAGAGCTAGAACCCTACTGGGTCAGAACCAGAACCCTACGGGGTCAGAACCAGAGCTAGAACCCTACTGGGTCAGAACCAGAACCCTACAGGGTCAGAACCAGAACCCTACTGGGTCAGAACCAAAACCCTCAGGGTCAGAACCAGAACTAGAACCCTACAGGGTCAGAACCAGGACCCTACTGGGTCAGATCCAGAGCTAGAACCCTACTGGGTCAGAACCAGAGCCAGAACCCTACAGAGCCAGAGCTAGAACCCTACAGGGTCAGAACCAGAACCCTTCAGGGTCAGACCCAGAACCCTACTGGGTCAGAACCAAAACCCACAGGGTCAGAACCAGAGCTAGAACCCTACAGGGTCAGAGCTAGGACCCTACTGGGTCAGAACCAGAACCCTACAGGGTCAGAACCAGAACCCTACTGGGTCAGAACCAAAACCCTCAGGGTCAGAACCAGAACTAGAACCCTACAGGGTCAGAACCAGGACCCTACTGGGTCAGATCCAGAGCTAGAACCCTACTGGGTCAGAACCAGAACCCTACGGGGTCAGAACCAGAGCTAGAACCCTACTGGGTCAGAACCAGGACCCTACTGGGTCAGAACCAGAACCCTACTGGGTCAGAACCAGAGCTAGAACCCTACAGGGTCAGAGCCAGAACCCTACTGGGTCAGATCCAGAACTAGAACCCTACTGGGTCAGAACCAGAACCCTACAGGGTCAGAACCAGAACCCTACAGGGTCAGAGCCAGAACCCTACTGGGTCAGAACCAGAGCTAGAACCCTACAGGGTCAGAGCCAGGACCCTACTGGGTCAGATCCAGAGCTAGAACCGTACGGGGTCAGAACCAGAACCCTACGGGGTCAGAACCAGAGCTAGAACCCTACAGGGTCAGAACCAGAGCTAGAACCCTACTGGGTCAGAACCAGGACCCTACTGGGTCAGATCCAGAGCTAGAACCCTACTGGGTCAGAACCAGGACCCTACTGGGTCAGAACCAGAACCCTACTGGGTCAGAACCAGAGCTAGAACCCTACAGGGTCAGAACCAGAACCCTACAGGGTCAGAACCAGAGCTAGAACCCTACAGGGTCAGAACCAGAGCTAGAACCCTACTGGGTCAGAACCAGAACCCTACAGGGTCAGAACCAGAACCCTACGGGGTCAGATCCAGAGCTAGAACGCTACTGGGTCAGAACCAGAACCCTACAGGGTCAGAACCAGAACCCTACAGGGTCAGAACCAGAACTAGAACCCTACAGGGTCAGAACCAGGACCCTACTGGGTCAGATCCAGAGCTAGAACCCTACTGGGTCAGAACCAGAACCCTACAGGGTCAGAACCAGAACCCTACTGGGTCAGAACCAGAACCCTACGGGGTCAGAACCAGAGCTAGAACCCTACTGGGTCAGAACCAGGACCCTACTGGGTCAGAACCAGAACCCTACAGGGTCAGAACCAGAGCTAGAACCCTACTGGGTCAGAACCAGAACCCTACGGGGTCAGAACCAGAACCCTACAGGGTCAGAACCAGAACTAGATCCCTACAGGGTCAGAACCAGGACCCTACTGGGTCAGATCCAGAGCTAGAACCCTACTGGGTCAGAACTAGAACCCTACTGTGTCAGAACCAAAACCCTCAGGGTCAGAACCAGAACTAGAACCCTACAGGGTCAGAACCAGGACCGTACTGGGTCAGATCCAGAGCTAGAACCCTACTGGGTCAGAACCAGAGCTAGAACCCTACTGGGTCAGAACCAGAGCTAGAACCCTACTGGGTCAGAACCAAGACCCTACTGGGTCAGAACCAGAACCCTACTGGGTCAGAACCAGAGCTAGAACCCTACAGGGTCAGAACCAGAACCCTACAGGGTCAGAACCAGAGCTAGAACCCTACTGGGTCAGAACCAGAACCCTACAGGGTCAGAACCAGAACCCTACGGGGTCAGAACCAGAGCTAGAACCCTACTGGGTCAGAACCAGGACCCTACTGGGTCAGAACCAGAACCCTACGGGGTCAGAACCAGAGCTAGAACCCTACTGGGTCAGAACCAGGACCCTACTGGGTCAGAACCAGAACCCTACAGGGTCAGAACCAGAGCTAGAACCCTACAGGGTCAGAACCAGAACCCTACGGGGTCAGAACCAGAACCCTACAGGGTCAGAACCAGAACTAGATCCCTACAGGGTCAGAACCAGGACCCTACTGGGTCAGATCCAGAGCTAGAACCCTACTGGGTCAGAACCAGAACCCTACTGGGTCAGAACCAAAACCCTCAGGGTCAGAACCAGAACTAGAACCCTACTGGGTCAGAACCAGGACCGTACTGGGTCAGATCCAGAGCTAGAACCCTACTGGGTCAGAACCAGAACCCTACGGGGTCAGAACCAGAGCTAGAACCCTACTGGGTCAGAACCAAGACCCTACTGGGTCAGAACCAGAACCCTACTGGGTCAGAACCAGAGCTAGAACCCTACAGGGTCAGAACCAGAACCCTACAGGGTCAGAACCAGAACCCTACGGGGTCAGAACCAGAGCTAGAACCCTACTGGGTCAGAACCAGGACCCTACTGGGTCAGAACCAGAACCCTACGGGGTCAGAACCAGAGCTAGAACCCTACTGGGTCAGAACCAGGACCCTACTGGGTCAGAACCAGAGCTAGAACCCTACTGGGTCAGAACCAGTACCCTACTGGGTCAGAACCAGAACCCTACAGGGTCAGAACCAGAGCTAGAACCCTACAGGGTCAGAACCAGAACCCTAGAGGGTCAGAACCAGAACCAGGTTTAAACCAGCTGAGGTTCTCTCACTTTGAGGAGGTTCTCGTGATGTGATGGTTCCTGTGGTTCTCTGTGTGAAGGAGAGATGGACTGTCTGAGAGGAGCGCTGCAGCAGGAGGCCACCAGGAGGCTCCATGAGAGGGAGAGCAGCCAGAGGAGCGAGGAGGAGCTGCAGCAGCAGGTGGACTCGCTCACGGAGGAGGTTCAGCATCTGAAGAAGAGAAGATTGGAGGAGAAGGAGAAGCAGGAGGAGGAGGAGGAGGCCTGGCAGAGAGAAAGAGGAGCTCTAAACGAGGAGCTTGGATCAAGAGATGGAGAGCTGGAGGCTCTAAGGAGGCGCACTGAGGGACTCTCTGGGGAGGTGGAGAGACTGAGGGAGGTGGTGGTGGAGGGGGAGGCTCAGGTCAGCCTGATGATGGACAGAATACAGCAAACGGATAAAGAGAAGGAGAAACTAAAGGAGGAGGTGAAGAGTAGAGAGGTCATGAGGAGGGAGGAGGAGAAGCTGAGGGATGGGGAGACGGAGGCGCTCTGTGAGCGGATCGAGAGACTAGAACGAGAAAAGGAGCAAAGTGAGGAGCAGGAGAACAGGTGGCGAAGGAAGGAGGAGGAGATGGAGGAGGAGGTCAGAAAATTAAGAGATGAAACATCCACATTACATAAAAACAGGGAGGAAGAGAGGAGGCAGAAGGAGAGAACTGAGAAGGAGGTACAGCGACTGAAGAGTGAGGAGGACAGGTGGAGGAGGATGGAGGAGGAAGAAAGGAGAATGATGGAGGAACTGCAGAGGGACAACAGGGAGCTGGAGGAGAAGGTAAAGGAGGTGGAACTGCTGAGGTTGAGGCTGAGTGTGGCCCAGGAGGAGTGTGAGGAGATGAAAGAGGAGGTGCAGAGGAGGGAGTGCAGCCTGGAGCGACAGATGAATGCTGTGAGGGAGAGGGAGGAGGAGGTGGACAGCCTGAAGGAGCTCCTAAGGCAGGCGGAGGAGCGAGAGGAGGAAGGAGAGAGGGAGCGCCAGGTTGTTAAAAACAACCTGAAGCAGAAGGAGGTGAGGGAGGAGCAGCTGGAGGTGTTGTTGGAAGAGACCAGGATCCTCCTCAAAACGGAAAGGAGGAAGGTTGGAGAAAAGGAGAAAATGATCTCCTCCCAGACCCTGGAGCTGCAGGAGGCGTGGGCCGAGTGTGAAAGAGCAGGGAGGAGGACCAGAGAGATGGAGGAGGTCTGTGACAGACTGCAGGAGGAGAGAAGAGAGTGGAAGGAGAAGGAGGAGACGAGGGCAACGGAGGTAACAAAGCTCACAAAAGTCCTTAGGGTGCAACAGGAGGAGGTGCAGGTTCTTAGGGTCACACTGGAGAAGAAGGAGGAGGAGGGAAGAGAAAAGGAGGCACAGAGTAGAGCTGAGAAGGAGAGGAGGAAAAATATGGAGGAGAAATTGAGAGAGGTGGAGGAAAAACAGCAGATGCAGAGAGGAGAGCTGAGGAGAGTCATGGAGGAGAAAAAGAGGTTAGAGGAAAGTCTGGAGGAAAAGGAGAAGGAGGTGAAGGATCAAAGAGAGGAGCTGAGGAGTGTCGGGGAGGAGAAGAGGAGACTGGAAGAGCAACTGATAGAGAAGGAGAGAGAAACAGAGCAGCAGAGGGAGGTGCTGAGAACTAAAGAGGAGCAGAGGAGGCTGGTAGAGACTGAGAGGGATCAGCACCTCCTGGAGGAGGAAAAGTGGAGGTTCAGGGTGAGGGAGCTGGAGGAGCAGAAGGCTGAACTGACAGTGGACCTAAGGAGGAGGGAGGAGGAGGTGGCAGCTCTGAGAGAAGAGGTGCAAAGAGAGAAGGAGGCGGCCCAACAACAGTTCCAGGAGGAACTTTTAAAGAAGAGGGAGGAGCAAGAGAAACTGAAAAAGTTTGAGGAGGAGGTGACAGCTCTGAAAGAGGAGGTGAAGGAGCAACAGGAAAAGGAGGAGGAAATGAAAAGATTTCAAAATGAGGCGACGGCTCTGAAAGAGGAGGTGCAAAGAAAACAAAAAGAGAAGGAGGCGGCCCAAGAACGGTTCCAGGAGGAACTTCTAAAGAAGGAGGAGGAGTGGAGGTCAAAGGAGCTGAGCAAAGCTCAAGAGGAGCAAAGGAGGCAGATGGAGGAGGTGCATCTGGAGCTGATGAGCAGCAAAAAGGAGGTCTCTGTGCTCAGAGAGGAGCTTGAAAAAGAACAAAGGATAAAGGAGGAGGTACAGAGTGAGCTGATGAAGAGGAGGGAGGAGGTGCAGGAGGAGCTCAAGAGAACAACGAGTGAGTTAATGGCCCTCACAAAGGAGGTGCAGAAGGAGAAGGAGCAAATGAAGGTGTTAACCACAACAGAAATGGAGGTGTTGTCTCTCAGAGAGGAGGTGCAGGTGGAGAGCAGGAGACACCAGGAGGAGTTGTCTCTCCTTAAAGAGGAGGTGGAGAAGGAGCAGCGCAAACAGCTGGAGTCACAGGAGGAGCTGAGGAGGGAGAAAAAAGAAGTGACTGTCCTTCAAAAGGAGGTACAGAAGGAACGCAGGAAGAGGGAGGAGGTGCAGGAGGAGCTGAGAGGAAAGCAGCAGAGTGTTGAGCTGATGGAGGAGAGCCTGCGCTCCCTGAGGAGTCAGGTACAGGAGCAGTAACGGGGAAGGGGAGGAGAAGCAGGAGGTCAGATCTAAACGTGTTTTGTTCCAGGTGTTGGAGCGAGCACGGCAGGAGGAGGAGGAGAAACGAACGACGGAGGGATTGAGGGTGGCGCTGGAGGAGATGACGAACCTGAACAATCTCCTACAGGTACTGCGCCTCCTGCAGGAGACATACAGTAATCTGAGTGCATCATGTTTCACCTCCTGACTCTGACCCATTAGGAAAGCCATGCAGAGGGGGAGCTTCTGAGGAGCACGCTGGAGGAGAAGAAGGAGGAGGTGGAGAGGGTCAGGCAGGAGAACCGACGGGCCATCAAGGAGGAGGAGAAGAGGAGAGGAGAGGTGGAGGAGCTGAGAGCCAGCGTCAAGGCCCTGGAGACGAGGAGGAGGGAGATGATGGAGGAGGCTGAGGGGAGATGGAGGAGCAGACAAGAGGAGGTGGAGAACGAGTGGAGGTCCAGGGTGGAGGACAGGGAGACGGAGTTGGAGAAGATGAGAAAGGAGGTGCATGAGACGCACTCTGAGCTAGGTAGGACCAGAGTCTTGTTGGAGGAGCAGAAAACTCAAACCTCCTCACTGGCTGCTGGCAGCAAGGAGCAAAAGGAGGAGACTGAAGGGATGAGGAGGGTAGGAGTCCCAACAGGAGGAGGAGCGGTGAGTGGAAAAGCTTCTGATCCTCCTGCTTTAACTCCTCGTGATCAACTGTTTGTGTTTCTTCTCTAGGGGGAGGAGGAGGAGAAGACCAGGAGTGTCCTCCAGCAGGAAGAGGCTGAGGTAACAGGCTGTTCACCTCCTCTGTCTGAAAGTTCCTCCTGCTCCGAGTCCACCAATCAAACGTCTCTCTGTGGACAGGTGGGGGACAGGCTGGTGGTCCTGCAGCATCTGGTGGCTGAACTGGAACTGAACCAGAAACGACTGAAGAGGAAGAACTCCCACCTGGAAAACCAGAAGGACAAACTGAAGAGAGACAGGGACGCTCTGAAAGACGCTGTGAGACAGGTAGAGATGCTGTGAGATGGGTAGAGACGCTCTGAAAGACTGTGAGACAGGTAGAGACGCTCTGAAAGACTGTGAGACAGGTAGAGACGCTGTGAGACTGTTAGAGATGCTGTGAGACAGGTAGAGACACTCTGAAAGACTCTGTGAGACAGGTAGAGATGCTGTGAGACAGGTAGAGATGCTCTGAAAGACGCTGTGAGACAGGTAGAGACGCTCTGAGACAGGTAGAGACGCTCTGAAAGACGCTGTGAGACAGGTAGAGACGCTGTGAGACAGGTAGAGACGCTCTGAAAGACGCTGTGAGACAGGTAGAGACGCTGTGAGACAGGTAGAGACGCTTTGAAAGACGCTGTGAGACAGGTAGAGACGCTCTGAAAGACGTTGTGAGACAGGTAGAGACGCTCTGAAAGACTGTGAGACAGGTAGAGACGCTGTGAGACAGGTAGAGACGCTCTGAGATGGGTAGAGACGCTCTGAAAGACGCTGTGAGACAGGTAGAGACGCTCTGAAAGACGTTGTGAGACAGGTAGAGACGCTCTGAAAGACTCTGTGAGACAGGTAGAGACACTGTGAGACAGGTAGAGACGCTGTGAGACAGGTAGAGATGCTCTGAAAAACTCTGTGAGACAGGTAGAGACGCTGTGAGACGGGCTGTGAGACATGTAGAGACAGCCTAGTCTCTTACTGTGTCCGTTGTGTGTTTAGGGTTCTGTAAACACCACAGAAGAAGAGCGCCTGCGGAGCACAGTGAGGGAGCTGGAGGACCAGGTGAGAGAAGAAGAGCTTCTGGCCCCGAGTCGTCAAGCGCACACTGATGATGTCACCTTGTCTCTTCAGGTTAGTCAGCTTCGACTCTCATTGGCTGCAGACCAGCAGCAGAGGGTGGAGTTTATTGAACAATCCTACAGAAACAGCCAATGGCTGCTGTCTCTGAGACACGACCTCACCGATTCGCTGGCTACCGTCACACGTCATCCAATCCCGTCCGTCCTGAAGTCTGAGACACAGCGGTTGGACCGTAGCCTGATGGAGGAGGAGCTTAGGATGTCCCTCAGCGAATCCTAATCACAGACTGAGTTTCTGACTAAAATCATCAGCTTCTTGTTATCCTGTTCTCTGATTGGACAGATTCTGTCTCTATAGACTTACTGACCAATCACACCAAAGCACCAGTTTAAAAACGCGTCCAGCTTACTTGCACAAATTACATTTCTCTTACGTATTTGTTTGTTTTATCTTTTTACAATCTTTTAAAGTCAGAATTTTGAGACCCCATACACTACATTTCCCATGATCTTCCTCAGTGATGTCATCTTAATGTTTGTAAAAATGTAATAAAGACCAGTTTGGATCTGACTTTGTGTATTTTGTATTTAGGTTTGTTCAGTTTGTTCATCTTTACAGGGAACTGGTTCATCTTCTCCTTCAGCTCCTTGAACCTCCACTTGGTAGGGTCTCCTATGGTAAACCCGTCCTAGGTAAAAGTACTACAGTATCTGCGGGTTGGCTGGGTTCAGCCTCCGAGACAGTGGGAGAAGCTCAGAGTAGAACCACTGCACCTCCACTTGGAGAGGAGCAGGCTGAGGTCGGACATATGGTCCGGAAGCACCTGTGGATCCCACCGGAGCAGGATGCTACTCAGGATGCTGTCCCTGTGACCAGGATCTGGATAATGGGAACAAAACAAAGTAAGGCTTTACAGAGAACCAGTTCCTCTAGACAAGGAACCAGTTCATCTACACAGGGAACCAGTTCCTCTATACAGGGAACCAGTTCCTCTATACAGGGAGCCAGTTCCTCTATACAGGGAACCAGTTCCTCTATACAGGGAACCAGTTCCTCTATGCAGGGAACCAGTTCCTCTATACAGGGAACCAGTTCCTCTATACAGGGAACCAGTTCCTCTATACAGGGAGCCAGTTCCTCTATGCAGGGAACCAGTTCCTCTATGCAGGGAACCAGTTCATCTGCACGGGGAACCAGTTCCTCTACACAGGGAACCAGTTCATTTATACAGGGAACCAGTTCCTCTATACAGAGAACCAGTTCATCTATACAGAGAACCAGTTCATCTATACAGAGAACCAGTTCATCTATACAGGGAACCAGTTCATCTACACAGGGAACCAGTTCCTCTATACAGGGAACCAGTTCATTTACACAGGGAACCAGTTCGTCTACACAGGGAACCAGTTCCTCTATACAGGGAACCAGTTCCTCTATACAGAGAACCAGTTCATCTATACAAGGAACCAGTTCCTCTATACAGAGAACCAGTTCCTCTATACAAGGAACCAGTTCCTCTATACAAGGAACCAGTTCCTCTATACAGGGAACCAGTTCCTCTATACAGAGAACCAGTTCCTCTATACAGGGAACCAGTTCCTCTATACAGAGAACCAGTTCCTCTATACAAGGAACCAGTTCCTCTATACAGGGAACCAGTTCCTCTATACAGAGAACCAGTTCATCTATACAAGGAACCAGTTCCTCTATACAAGGAACCAGTTCCTTTATACAGGGAACCAGTTCCTCTATACAGGGAACCAGTTCCTCTATACAAGGAACCAGTTCCTCTATACAGGGAACCAGTTCCTCTATACAAGGAACCAGTTCCTCTATACAGGGAACCAGTTCCTCTATACAGGGAACCAGTTCCTCTATACAGGGAACCAGTTCCTCTATACAGGGAACCAGTTCCTCTATAGATTGCTGTTGTTTGTTCCTGGTAACTTGTTTCTTGTTGCAGGAAGTGACCGGCTGTCCATCATCACAACATGGAACCCAAACCCTGACCCTGGTCCTGCTGGTCTGATGACCCCTGGTCCTGCTGGTCTGATGACCCCTGGTCCTGCTGGTCTGATGACCCCTGGTCCTGCTGGTCTGATGACCCCTGGCCCTGGTCCTGCTGGTCTGATGACCCCTGGTCCTGCTGGTCTGATGACCCCTGGTCCTGGTCTTGCTGGTCTGATGACCCCTGGTCCTGGTCTTGCTGGTCTGATGACCCCTGGTCCTGCTGGTCTGATGACCCCTGGCCCTGGTCCTGGTCCTGGTCCTGCTGGTCTAATGACCCCTGGTCCTGCTGGTCTGATGACCCCTGGCCCTGGTCCTGCTGGTCTGATGACCCCTGACCCTGGTCCTGGCCCTGGTCTGGTCCTGGCCCTGGTCCTGCTGGTCTGATGACCCCTGGTCCTGGTCCTGGCCCTGGTCCTGCTGGTCTGATGACCCCTGACCCTGGTCCTGCTGGTCTGATGACCCCTGGCCCTGGTCCTGGCCCTGGTCCTGCTGGTCTGATGACCCCTGGTCCTGGCCCTGGTCCTGCTGGTCTGATGACCCCTGGCCCTGGTCCTGGTCCTGCTGGTCTAATGACCCCTGGTCCTGCTGGTCTGATGACCCCTGACCCTGGTCCTGCTGGTCTGATGACCCCTGGCCCTGGTCCTGCTGGTCTGATGACCCCTGGTCCTGGCCCTGGTCCTGCTGGTCTGATTGTTGTGTTGTTGACGTGTTTACTGTGTGAGCGGTTTGTTTACAGACGTCTCTCATGGCGATGGACTCAGACCTTATTTTTACCCTCCTCCCCTCCCCCTCCTCTCAGCTGGTCTCAGACTCGTTCTGCTTCAGGGGGTCAGCAGGAAGCGTTTGGATCAGCAGCACTGAGCTTCAGGTAATGTGGTTCTGGATCTGATTTTGATCTAGTTCTGGTTCTAACTCCTGTTCTCGGTGTTCTGTTCTCAGCGCTTAAAGAACCACTGGGTCAACTGCCAGTCCAAAGGGGCCCTTCAACCAGAACCAGAACCTCGGTCTGGTCTTCCCTCGTGATGACAGAACAGGCCAAGAAGACCTGTGGACTCCAGACCAGAACACAGAGGTTCTGTGGGTCCTTTACCACCCTGAGTACCATTGCAGTCCAGACAGGTCGGACCCAGATCACCATCTCTGTCCTGCAGGTACCAGAACCTTCTGCTGTTTTAGACTTTGGTTCTAAACCCAGAACCTGGGGAGGTTGTTTGGACCTCCTCCTCTATATCTGGTGCTTCCTGTTTAAGGTGTGTGTGTGTGTGTGTGCGTGCGTGCGTGTGTGTGTGTGCGCATGTCTTTTTACAGTCAACATGCCAGAGATATTCTGTAGTTCAGACAGCTGCAACTCACACACACCTAAACAACAAACACTGGTTTTATGTTGCTGCTTTGTGTCACTAACAGAGCTTGTGTGTGTGTGTGTGTGTGTGTGCGTGCGTGCGTGCGTGTGTGTGCGCATGTCTTTTTACAGTCAACATGCCAGAGATATTCTGTAGTTCAGACAGCTGCAACTCACACACACCTAAACAACAAACACTGGTTTTATGTTGCTGCTTTGTGTCACTAACAGAGCTTGTGTGTGTGTGTGTGTGTGTGTGCGTGCGTGCGTGCGTGTGTGTGCGCATGTCTTTTTACAGTCAACATGCCAGAGATATTCTGTAGTTCAGACAGCTGCAACTCACACACACCTAAACAACAAACACTGGTTTTATGTTGCTGCTTTGTGTCACTAACAGAGCTTGTGTGTGTGTGTGTGTGTGTGTGCGTGCGTGCGTGCGTGTGTGTGCGCATGTCTTTTTACAGTCAACATGCCAGAGATATTCTGTAGTTCAGACAGCTGCAACTCACACACACCTAAACAACAAACACTGGTTTTATGTTGCTGCTTTGTGTCACTAACAGAGCTTGTGTGTGTGTGTGTGTGTGTGTGTGTGCGTGCGTGCGTGCGTGTGTGCATGTTTCAGAGTGAATCTTAGTTTAGTTGAGTTCTGTTTATAGTTCTGATGGGTCAGTTATAACCAGAACTCTCTGACCAGTTTTACATGACTCTGCTTTATTTATAAATGTCCCTCATGGTTCTGCCTGGATCAGATCAGGTGGGTCTAGTTGGTCCAGATCAGGAGGATCTAGTTGGTTTTATTAATCATCCTGATTTATTTTCATATTGTTACCAGTTTCTAAACTAAAGTCTGTTTGGTTTAAACCTGTAGTCAGACTGTAGTCAGGCGGTAGTCAGACTGTAGTCAGACTGTAGTCAGGTGGTAGTCAGACTGTAGTCAGATTGTAGTCAGACTGTAGTCAGGCGGTAGTCAGACTGTAGTCAGGCGGTAGTCAGACTGTAGTCAGAATGTAGTCAGAATGTAGTCAGACTGTAGTCAGACTGTAATCAAGCTGTAGTCAGGCGGTAGTCAGACTAGTCAGGCGGTAGTCAGGCTGTAGTCAGACTGTAGTCAGGCTGTAGTCAGACTGTAGTCAGGCTGTAGTCAGATTGTAGTCAGGCGGTAGTCAGACTGTAGTCAGGCTGTAGTCAGATTGTAGTCAGACTGTAGTCAGGCTGTAGTCAGATTGTAGTCAGACTGTAGTCAGGCTATAGTCAGATTGTAGTCAGACTGTAGTCAGGCTATAGTCAGATTGTAGTCAGGTGGTAGTCAGACTGTAGTCAGGCTGTAGTCAGATTGTAGTCAGGTGGTAGTCAGACTGTAGTCAGGCTGTAGTCAGATTGTAGTCAGATTGTAGTCAGGCTGTAGTCAGGCTATAGTCAGATTGTAGTCAGGTGGTAGTCAGACTGTAGTCAGGCTGTAGTCAGATTGTAGTCAGACTGTAGTCAGGCTATAGTCAGATTGTAGTCAGGCGGTAGTCAGACTAGTCAGGCGGTAGTCAGGCTGTAGTCAGACTGTAGTCAGGCTGTAGTCAGATTGTAGTCAGGTGGTAGTCAGACTGTAGTCAGGCTATAGTCAGATTGTAGTCAGGTGGTAGTCAGACTGTAGTCAGGCAGTAGTAGACTGTAGTCAGACTGTAGTCAGGCTGTAGTCAGATTGTAGTCAGACTGTAGTCAGGCTATAGTCAGATTGTAGTCAGGTGGTAGTCAGACTGTAGTCAGACTGTAGTCAGGCTGTAGTCAGACTGTAGTCTGGAGGTAGTCAGACTGTAGTCAGGCTGTAGTCAGACTGTAGTCTGGAGGTAGTCAGACTGTAGTCAGGCTGTAGTCAGACTGTAGTCTGGCTGTAGTCAGACTGTAGTCTGGCTGTAGTCAGACTGTAGTCAGGCTGTAGTCAGACTGTAGTCTGGCGGTAGTCAGACTGTAGTCAGGCGGTAGTCAGACTGTAGTCAGGCGGTAGTCAGACTGTAGTCAGGCGGTAGTCAGACTGTAGTCTGGCTGTAGTCAGACTGTAGTCAGACTGTAGTCAGGCTGTAGTCAGACTGTAGTCTGTCTGTAGTCAGACTGTAGTCAGGCGGTAGTCAGACTGTAGTCTGGCTGTAGTCAGACTGTAGTCAGACTGTAGTCAGACTGTAGTCAGGCTGTAGTCAGACTGTAGTCTGGCTGTAGTCAGGCTGTAGTCAGGCTGTAGTCAGGCTGTAGTCAGGCTGTAGTCAGACTGTAGTCTGGCTGTAGTCAGACTGTAGTCTGGCTGTAGTCTGGCTGTGGTCAGACTGTAGTCAGGCTGTAGTCAGACTGTAGTCTGGCTGTAGTCAGGCTGTAGTCAGACTGTAGCCAGACTGTAGTCAGGCGGTAGTCAGACTGTAGTCAGGCGGTAGTCAGACTGTAGTCAGACTGTAGTCAGGCGGTAGTCAGGTGGTAGTCAGGTAGTAGTCAGACTGTAGTCAGAATGTAGTCAGATTGTAGTCAGACTGTTTGACTCACTGATGATGACGATGATCAGGATGATGAAGTTTGACTTTTCTTTTCACTGTGTGTCTTGAAGCAGCAGCATGGTGTTACCTGGTTTCTTCACCCAAACCAACATCTCTTTATTGGTTTTGCTCATCCAGTTAGCTTAAAGAGGATCATGCTAGTTCACGTCCTGTCCAACTATAAAGTCATTAAAAATTGTAAAAAAAAATTTTGTCCAAAAACACGATGTTGGGCCAGAACTGAACCTAATAAGTCAGCTTCCAGTGCCAGACCCGGTTCTGGTCTGGTTTGGAGTTTAAGTCTAACTTGTTGTTAGGATTAACACTAACACATCGGATTAACAAGCTGTTTGACCCTCAAAGCTGTCTCCTCTTAAATCCTCAGAGCGGTTTGCTGGTCCACCTCCAGCTGGTCCACATCCAACCTGGACTCTGTGAGATTGGAACAAACCAAGAGGAGAACTTGATCCTGATCCAGGCTCACCAGCAGCTGCTGGACACACTACAGGTACACCTAGACACATGTAGACTCACACAGACTAACATAGAGTCATTTAGACTCGCATAGACTCATGTAGACTGACATAGACTCACGTAGACTAATATAGACTCATGTAGACTAATATAGACTGACATAGACTCATGTAGACTGACATAGACTCACGTAGACTAATATAGACTCATGTAGACTAATAAAGACTGACATAGACTCATGTAGACTGACATAGACTCACGTAGACTAATATAGACTCATGTAGACTAATAAAGACTGACATAGACTGACGTAGACTGACATAGACTCACGTAGACTAATAAAGACTGACATAGACTCACGTAGACTGACATAGACTCATGTAGACTGACATAGACTCACGTAGACTAATAAAGACTGACATAGACTCATGTAGACTGACATAGACTCACGTAGACTAATATAGACTCATGTAGACTGACATAGACTCACGTAGACTAATAAAGACTGACATAGACTCATGTAGACTGACATAGACTCACGTAGACTGACATAGACTCATGTAGACTGACATAGACTCACGTAGACTAATATAGACTCATATAGACTAATAAAGACTGACATAGACTCATGTAGACTGACATAGACTCATGTAGACTGACATAGACTCATGAAGACTGACATAGACTGACATAGACTCATGTAGACTGACATAGACTCACATAGACTGACATAGACTGACGTAGACTGACATAGACTCATGTAGACTGACATAGACTCATGTAGACTGACATAGACTGACGTAGACTGACATAGACTCATGTAGACTGACATAGACTGACGTAGACTGACATAGACTCATGTAGACTGACATAGACTCATGTAGACTGACATAGCCTCATGTAGACTGACATAGACTCATGTAGACTGATATAGACTCATGTAGACTGACGTAGACTGACATAGACTGACATAGACTGACGTAGACTCATGTAGACTGACATAGACTGACATAGACTGACATAGACTCATGTAGACTGACGTAGACTGACATAGACTCATGTAGACTGACATAGACTGACGTAGACTGACGTAGACTGACATAGACTGACGTAGACTGACGTAGACTGACGTAGACTGACATAGACTGACGTAGACTGACGTAGACTGACATAGACTGACGTAGACTGACATAGACTGACATAGACTCATGTAGACTGACATAGACTCATGTGGACTGACATAGACTCATGTAGACTGACATAGACTGACATAGACTCATGTAGACTGACATAGACTGACGTAGACTGACATAGACTGACATAGACACATGTAGACTGACATAGACTCATTTAGACTGACATAGACTGACATAGACTGACGTAGACTGACATAGACTGACGTAGACTGACATAGACTCATCTAGACTGACGTAGACTGACATAGACTGACGTAGACTGACATAGACTGACATAGACTCATTTAGACTGACGTAGACTGACGTAGACTGACATAGACTGACGTAGACTGACATAGACTGACATAGACTCATTTAGACTGACGTAGACTGACATAGACTGACGTAGACTGACGTAGACTGACATAGACTGACATAGACTCATGTAGACTGACGTAGACTGACATAGACTGATGTAGACTGACATAGACTGACATAGACTCATTTAGACTGACGTAGACTGACATAGACTGACGTAGACTGACGTAGACTGACATAGACTGACGTAGACTGACATAGACTGACGTAGACTGACATAGACTGACATAGTCTCATTTAGACTGACGTAGACTGACATAGACTGACGTAGACTGACATAGACTCATTTAGACTGACGTAGACTGACATAGACTGACGTAGACTGACGTAGACTCATTTAGACTGACGTAGACTGACATAGACTGACATAGACTCATTTAGACTGACGTAGACTGACATAGACTGACGTAGACTGACGTAGACTGACGTAGACTGACATAGACTGACATAGACTGACATAGACTGACATAGACTCATGTAGACTGACGTAGACTGACATAGACTGACGTAGACTGACATAGACTGACATAGACTGATGTAGACTGACATAGACTGACATAGACTGATGTAGACTGACATAGACTGACATAGACTCATGTAGACTGACATAGACTGATGTAGACTGACATAGACTGATGTAGACTGACATAGACTGATGTAGACTGACATAGACTGACGTAGACTGACGTAGACTGACATAGACTGACATAGACTGACATAGACTGATGTAGACTGACGTAGACGGACATAGACTGACATAGACTCATGTAGACTGACATAGACTGATGTAGACCGACATAGACTGACATAGACTGACATAGACTCATGTAGACTGACATAGACTGACATAGACTGATGTAGACTGACATAGACTGATGTAGACTGACATAGACTGATGTAGACTGACATAGACTGATGTAGACTGACATAGACTGACGTAGACTGACGTAGACTGACATAGACTGACATAGACTCATGTAGACTGACGTAGACTGACATAGACTGATGTAGACTGACATAGACTGACATAGACTGATTTAGACTCATTTAGACTGACATAGACTGACGTAGACTGACGTAGACTGATGTAGACTTACATAGACTGATGTAGACTGACATAGACTGACATAGACTCATTTAGACTGACGTAGACTGACATAGACTGACGTAGACTGACGTAGACTGACGTAGACTGACATAGACTGACGTAGACTGACATAGACTGACATAGACTCATGTAGACTAATATAGACTGACATAGAGTCACGTAGACTGACATAGACTCATGTAGAATGACATAGACTGACGTAGACTGATATAGACTGACGTAGACTGACGTAGACTGATGTAGACTGACGTAGACTGACATAGACTGACATAGACTCATGTAGACTGACGTAGACTGACATAGACTGATGTAGACTGACATAGACTGATATAGACTGACATAGACTCATTTAGACTGACGTAGACTGACATAGACTGACGTAGACTGACGTAGACTGACATAGACTGACGTAGACTCATGTAGACTGACATAGACTGATGTAGACTGACATAGACTCATGTAGACTGACGTAGACTGACATAGACTCATGTAGACTGACATAGACTGATGTAGACTGACGTAGACTGACATAGACTGACATAGACTGACATAGACTCACGTAGACTAATATAGACTCATGTAGACTAATAAAGACTGACATAGACTCATGTAGACTGACATAGACTCACGTAGACTGACATAGACTCATGTAGACTGACATAGACTGACGTAGACTGACATAGACTGATGTAGACTGACGTAGACTGACATGTAGACTGACATAGACTGACGTAGACTGACATAGACTCATGTAGACTGACATAGACTCATGTAGACTGACATAGACTCATTTAGACTGACGTAGACTGACATAGACTGACGTAGACTGACGTAGACTGACATAGACTGACGTAGACTCATGTAGACTGACATAGACTGACATAGACTGACATAGACTCATGTAGACTGACGTAGACTGACATAGACTGATGTAGACTGACATAGACTGACATAGACTGATGTAGACTGACATAGACTGATGTAGACTGACGTAGACTCATGTAGACTGACATAGACTGACGTAGACTCATGTAGACTGACATAGACTGACGTAGACTGACGTAGACTGATGTAGACTGACATAGACTGACGTAGACTGACGTAGACTCATGTAGACTGACATAGACTGACGTAGACTGACATAGACTCATGTAGACTGACATAGACTGATGTAGACTGACATAGACTCATGTAGACTGACATAGACTGATGTAGACTGACATAGACTCATGTAGACTGACATAGACTCATGTAGACTGACATAGACTCATGTAGACTGACATAGACTCATGTAGACTGACATAGACTGACATAGACTGACGTAGACTGATGTAGACTGACATAGACTGATATAGACTGACATAGACTCATGTAGACTGACATAGACTGATGTAGACTGACATAGACTGACGTAGACTGACATAGACTGACATAGACTGATGTAGACTGACATAGACTGACATAGACTGACGTAGACTGACATAGACTGACATAGACTCATGTAGACTGACATAGACTGATGTAGACTGACATAGACTGATGTAGACTGACATAGACTGATGTAGACTGACGTAGACTGACATAGACTGACATAGACTGACATAGACTCATGTAGACTGACGTAGACGGACATAGACTGACATAGACTGATGTAGACTGACATAGACTGATGTAGACTGACGTAGACTCATGTAGACTGACATAGACTGACGTAGACTCATGTAGACTGACATAGACTGACGTAGACTGACGTAGACTGATGTAGACTGACATAGACTGACGTAGACTCATGTAGACTGACGTAGACTGACATAGACTGACGTAGACTCATGTAGACTGACATAGACTGACATAGACTGATGTAGACTGACATAGACTCATGTAGACTGACATAGACTCATGTAGACTGACATAGACTCATGTAGACTGACATAGACTGACATAGACTGATGTAGACTGACATAGACTGACATAGACTGACATAGACTGATGTAGACTGACATAGACTGATGTAGACTGACATAGACTGACGTAGACTGACATAGACTCATGTAGACTGACATAGACTGACATAGACTGACGTAGACTCATGTAGACTGACATAGACTGACGTAGACTGACGTAGACTGATGTAGACTGACATAGACTCATGTAGACTGACATAGACTGATGTAGACTGACATAGACTGACATAGACTGACATAGACTGACATAGACTCATGTAGACTGACATAGACTGATGTAGACTGACATAGACTGATGTAGACTGACATAGACTGATGTAGACTGACATAGACTGATGTAGACTGACATAGACTGATGTAGACTGACATAGACTGATGTAGACTTACATAGACTGATGTAGACTGACATAGACTGATGTAGACTGACATAGACTGATGTAGACTGACATAGACTGATGTAGACTGACGTAGACTGACATAGACTGACGTAGACTGACATAGACTGACGTAGACTGACATAGACTGATGTAGACTGACATAGACTGATGTAGACTGACATAGACTCATGTAGACTGACATAGACTGATGTAGACTGACATAGACTGATGTAGACTGACATAGACTGACGTAGACTGACATAGACTGATGTAGACTGACATAGACTGACATAGACTGATGTAGACTGACATAGACTGATGTAGACTGACATAGACTCATGTAGACTGACATAGACTCATGTAGACTGACATAGACTCATGTAGACTGACATAGACTGATGTAGACTGACATAGACTGACGTAGACTGACATAGACTGACATAGACTGACATAGACTGATGTAGACTGACATAGACTGACATAGACTGACATAGACTGACATAGACTGACGTAGACTGACATAGACTGATGTAGACTGAGATAGACTCATGTAGACTGACATAGACTGATGTAGACTGACATCGACTGATGTAGACTGACATAGACTGACATAGACTCATGTAGACTGACATAGACTGACATAGACTGATGTAGACTGACATAGACTGATGTAGACTGACATAGACTGATGTAGACTGACATAGACTGATGTAGACTGACGTAGACTGACATAGACTGACATAGACTCATGTAGACTGACATAGACTGACGTAGACTGACATAGACTGATGTAGACTGACATAGACTGACGTAGACTGACGTAGACTGACATAGACTGACATAGACTGACGTAGACTGATGTAGACTGACGTAGACTGACATAGACTGACATAGACTGACATAGACTGATGTAGACTGACATAGACTGATGTAGACTGACATAGACTCATGTAGACTGACATAGACTGATGTAGACTGACATAGACTCATGTAGACTGACATAGACTGATGTAGACTGACATAGACTGATGTAGACTGACATAGACTGATGTAGACTGACATAGACTCATGTAGACTGACATAGACTGATGTAGACTGACATAGACTGATGTAGACTGACAGACTGATGTAGACTGACATAGACTGACGTAGACTGACATAGACTGATGTAGACTGACGTAGACTGATGTAGACTGACATAGACTCATGTAGACTGACATAGACTCATGTAGACTGACATAGACTGACATAGACTGATGTAGACTGACATAGACTGATGTAGACTGACATAGACT
>SSNR01000097.1:1218845-1230471 GCA_006937965.1 Callopanchax toddi | reverse complement strand
ATTACTGCCCTTATTCTGAAAGGGTTTCATTACTGCTTTTATTATGAAAGGGTTTCATCACTGCTCTTATTCTGAAAGGGTTTCATTACTGCTCTTATTCTGAAAGGGTTTCATTACTGCTTTTATTATGAAAGGGTTTCATCACTGCTCTTATTCGGAAAGGGTTTCATCACTGCTCTTATTCTGAAAGGGTTTCATCACTGCTCTTATTCTGAAAGGGTTTCATTACTGCTCTTATTCTGAAAGGGTTTCAACACTGCTCTTATTCTGAAAGGGTTTCATCACTGCTCTTATTCTGAAAGGAGGTAAAAACATTGGTGGTAGTCTTTTACTCTGAAAGAACATAAAACTGCTTTTATTCTGAAAGGAGGTAAAAATCATTGTTATTTGTAAGGAAGTTGGACTTTTATTGTGAAAGAGGTTTGTAGAATGCTCTTGCTTCAGCGTTGTGTGTTTTAGGGGTGGAGGAGGGGCGGAGCTTCAGGACGATGGCGGTCAGTAAACACTCCGACGTGATGGAGTCCATCAGGGAGCTGAACGAGGGGCTGATGGAACTGGAGGCCAAACTGAAGAGTCTGAAACGACAGGATGAAATGACTGTGATGGAAGAAGAAAGAGAGGGAAGAAGAGAGAGAGACACAGAGAGGAAAAAGGAAAAAGTGATGGACACGGTCAGTAAACGGAGGAGAAGTCTTTTATTTAGAACGTCAGACGGTAACACACTCTTTGTTTCAGTCTGACCTGAAAGACACAGGCCACGCCCCCGAACTGGCCGCTGAGCATGATGGGAAAGAGACTGCTGCAGCCAATAGGAAGGCTTGGTTAGGGGTGGTCGTCTCAGAGAGCAGGTAAGTACCGACACCTCCGCTGGTCCGGTCCGCTCCGGTCCGGAAACTGCAAACAATAAATAAATACTAGAAAAGTTCCTGAAGAAACTTTGAGAGGGCGTGCTACCGGCGGCATCAGTGTTTACCTGCTAGGGTTAAAAATATCAAAATGTTTCCTCAATATTTTCTAGTCCAAAGTCCCATGACTATTTTAAACCAAGAATGACGTTTCTAGGTTAAAGTGTGTTGAAATGGCAGCCTCTCAGCTGCTGCTCCAGCCTGATACTGCTCTAATCAAATGTCATCTGAACCCTTCCATTAGAAAGAATGAGAACAGCATCAGCCAATCAGAACGATCCATTTCCCTGTCATGCAGCGAGCACATGCACGCCTCATGCCTCTGAACTGATGTAGAAATGGCTGTTTAAACAGAAAATCACTCTTCTCAAACAACCTGTTCCCATTCGAAAAGTATAAGACCGATCAGAAAAATTTAAACACCGTTAGAAGCAGGAGGCTTTCTTGGTCAATAGTCCCGAATTTCATGCGTGTCCGATGTTTTATGTCCGAATAATGACGATTCGATTTCACAAGACATCAAAGTGTTGAAAGGCAGAGATCCAGGTGAAATAACATGGAAAAGAGACCTTTTTATGTGGCTCCTCTCAACCTTCACTGGCAACTTGTGAGCCAACCGTAGGTCACAGAGACATGAGAATCACTTCACCGGAAAGCAGACAAAAATCCCCAATCACAGAGGTCAAATTTATGACTGTAGTCCAAACGGTGTAGGAAATATTCGATGTTGTTTGTGATTAGAACTTTTTAAAATCTGCCATGTCACCCTCTGAGGTCACATGACCCCAGAGTGAGAGTGTCTGATAAAAGTCCTTCCCTCACAAACAACATCGTGTATCTCCCAAACCGTTTGGAGTACAGCCATGATTTTTATCTCATTTGGTAGCTTTTTTGGTCTGCTTCATTTTATACATAAGTCATTTTTCTGTAGGACCTACGGTTTTCTCAGAAATGGCCCTCATAGGTCCAGAACCCCCCCTCAAATCCTGTCATTTTACATGTAAACGAGGAGGATTTTTTCTGTCAGACTCTGATTTCTTCATCAAACTTCTCTCGCGATATTAGGAAAATGGTAAAAGCTATCAACACAATTCTTCCAAATGTTAGAGTCCCAAGTCTTGTGACCCGTTTAAACTTTGAATGGAGTCTCTAGGTGATTGTGTGTCCACACAGCAGTCTTGGGAAGAGGGGTGGGTTTTGGCTTTTTTCAGCGATCCCAATGGGATTTTGAATGTGTTTTTTAAGCGTGGTTTTTTGCGAATTACGTCGCCATGGTAACTCCGAATTCTTATAAAAGTAATAGCACACATCACGGGACCGAGCCGGTCGTTTTGATGTATCATGTGTCTGGCTGCAACCCTCCGTGCGGGCCGCATTAAGGTTGACGGAAGAATAATAAAACTACCTACATACCTAGACATCACTTTTCCTGGGGTGAAGAGTAATAGTTGTGCTTGCTTCGCATAGCACGCCCTAAAAATCAACAGCCAATCAAAATAACTCAACTCCTCCTCCTCCCAGCATCTCCTGCTCCTCCAATCAACTGCTCCACAACCAATCACAGCAGGTCCCCACCAAGGCTCAGGCCACACCCCCTCAGTCTGCTATTGGTCCATTGTTCTCTAACCTCCCATTTCAAAACGAGACACCAGGACCAGAACAAGTGACGTCCAGTGTTAGCGGGTCATACGTGATCCAACCACAGGTCAGTGAGGTCACTCTAGTTCTCTGTACCGACCTGAGACTCTGTTAGGTCCAGGCAGTCAGAACGTACCCCATAGCAACAGCAGTAATGCTGTGTTTTTTTACCCAGCATGCTTCACTACACGCTGAGTTCTATCAACACGAGGTGACGGTGGAGGATTTCCTGTCCGACGAGTACGACTGTGCGTCCCCTGATGACATTTCCCTGCCACCAATGGCAGAGACCCCAGAGTCCAACATGTTCCAGTCAGACATCGAGGAGGTCTTCAGTTCTCACAGCGTCCACATCAGCCAGGAGGAACCACCTGGAACCGACTCTGCTCCTGGTATCCCACACCAGAAAGAGTCCAGTCAGACCGAGGACTGTCCGACTCCTTCAGTCAGTCGTCATAGCAACAGCAGGTTTGTATGAGTGATGTTTCCATTTCACGAGTCTACCATCCAGGTCTGAGACTTGTTTTCTGACATCTTGCAGGTTTAGATCGGAGTCTAGGACCTTCCTAAAGAGTCCAGCAACAAGTCCCGTTCCAAGAGTCTTCACCAGCACTCTGTGCACCATGCTGAAGACTAGGGAGTCCAGCTCTACTAACCTGCTCCAGAGTGCTGACAGCCCTAAACCAGGCCTCCGGTCTGGGTCTGACCAGGTCCATGGGATCAGTACACCAGCCAGTTCCAAAGATCCCGGTGTTCTAATGAAGAGAGGTTCTTCTCTAACAAATCTCCAGGATCTGAGCCAAAGCCCTCATGGCTGTCCCCCAGGAGACAGTGGACTCCACAAATTCAGTTTTGAGAGCCCTCAAAGTGACACCACCATGTGTAAAGACACCAGCTCATCACAACCGCTTCATAGTCCAGAGAGCGAGGGCCGACCAGACATGAAGTCCATCAACAGAGAAAGAGAAACCACAAATCCAAGGGACGGTCCCACCAAGACCAGCACCACTTTGGTTACTCATGGTACTCTAATAGAACACTGCCCTTCCTCTATGACAGGAACCAACTCATGGTCTGAGCCATACCCCAAGGCTGAAGGGTTCCCTCAGAGTCCCAGCCTTATAGATCCTGTCCTCCACAAAGACATTCCCCATCCACAGGATATGGATTCACCTGAACCCTTTGAACATTTCCTCAAAAGTACAGCAACCCATCCAAACCTTCCACAGCTCTCCACAGGTTACAGGACAGGCCAGAATCAGGATTCTTCTCCCTTCCAAACCAGCAAGATGCCATCCAGAGTCAGTGGTCTGACGAGAACCACACCTGTCACCCAGCAGACTGCATTCTGTCCGTCCTTCCCAAAGGACAGCAGAGGTCAAACTGAGGACCAACCAGTCAGTCCTCTACAACCAATCAGGGACAACATCAGAATCTGGCACAGTGAGCAGAGCCTCCAGACGGCCGGCTCCATCCATGAGTCTTTGACTTCCACCCAGACTCAGCAGCGTATGCATGGCCCCAGCATTAGTCCCAGCTGTCCAGCTCAGCCCGCTTCTCCTCCTCAGCCTGAAACTCAAGCTAATCTGCATGCCACACCCTCTTCCTCTTCACTTCAACTATTACCGCCACTCCAGGACCCTGACATTTGTCTGCCCACGGCCGTCCGTGAGGAGATCAGGCTCACACCTCAGATCCAGGGGCCTCCTGTTGCTCCTCCTTCTCTTCATGCTCAGGCAGGGTCCCTTCTCCAGGGAAAGCCCTCTAGACCTGGCCCTACCTGCCTCACCAGGCCCCTGTCTCGAGCCACCATTATGGAGGGTTCTCCAGTGACACTAGAGGTGGAGGTGATGGGAAACCCAGAACCCATGCTGACCTGGTGGGTAGCATACAACCAGCTCCATGGTAACACACCGTCCTCATGAGCTCATTAACCACACGACTCACCAACATGCTTTGTTTATATTAACATGAGCTGTAGAGCTGAGTCTCTTCTGCTTTTAGACCAACCAGGAACTGTACCTTACCTCAGGTCTGACTCAGACTAAAGGGCACACTAGGGCTGCTCCATAAATGAGAATCACCATTATTTAAGACGATATTTATTTATCATTGATAACCAACTGAACAATCATTGAACAGTGGCTTTTAAAGATTGTCAAAAAATAATAGTGTGCAAATTTTTAAAATAAAATGTAAACATCTGAATTCAGCACCCTAATAATTATAGGCTACATATAATAATCAAACATGAAGGTTATTGTCCAGCTACACTGTTCTATCAGACTGAGGTCTGTAGGGTTAGTTCAGCTGCCTGAACAAAAATAAAAGGCAACACTGAAAGTAGAAACATTTTAAAGAAATAAATATAAACTGAGAGAACTTTGGGAGGGTTTTGTGTCTCTGCTCTTTCATAGGGGGTAAACCGCGAGGGAGGAGCTAATAATCGGCTCAGACAGTTTTAATGATCGTGTAAAACCCAGAACATAATCACGATTAAAATTCGATTAATTGAGCAGCCCTAGGTCACACCTAAATATTTTCAGGACTTTGAGTCACTCTGCTTTATTAATGAACACCAGCAGGCCAGCTAGTTAGTGTTAGTGCTCAGTAACAGATTAAAGGCGTTTATACACCAGCCAGATCACTAACACCTGTTCAGGTGATCGGAACAGCAGCTGCTTTGTGTTCTCTGACCTGCTGTCATCATAATCACTCCAGGTTTACAGGTGGAGACGGGTCAACCAGGAGCCCCAGCCTGGTTCTGCCCCCGGTGGACTCCAAGTCATCCTCAGTGGATTCTAAGCAATCCTTAGTGGACTTCAAGTCACTCAAGACACGCTCAGTGGACTCCAAGTCATCCTTAGTGGATTCCAAGCAATCCTTAGTGGACTTCAAGTCACTCAAGACACCCTCAGTGGACTCCAAGTCATCCTTAGTGGATTCCAAGCAATCCTTAGTGGACTTCAAGTCACTCAAGACACGCTCAGTGGACTCCAAGTCATCCTTAGTGCACTCCAAGTCAATCAAGTCATCGTCAGCAGACTCCAAGTCATGTGCAGTGGACTCCAAATCATCATCTGTGGACTTCAAGTCAACCGAGACATACTCAATGGACTCCGGGTCATCCTTAGTGTACTCAAAGTTAAGCAGGTCATCCCCAGGAGACATCATGTCAATTAAGCCATCCCTAGTGGGCTTCAAGCCAATCAAATCATTCTCAGTGGACTCTAAGCTGTCCTTAGTGGACTTCAAGTCAACCAAGACATTCCCAGTGGACTTCAAGTCATTAATGTCATCCCCATTAGACTCCACATCAATCAAGCTATCTTCAGTGGACCTTAAGTCATACTCTGTGGACTCTAAGTTCTCCCCAGTGAACTTTAAAGAGCATATATTAAGTTCTTTTTTTTTTATTATTCTGATAAAACTCTGTCCAAAAATACTATTTGAAATGTTTATTGAGGGTATTTTGTTTTACAATACATTTTTTTAAACCATTTTTCTAGTCCAAAGTGCCCCTTTTTGCAAAGCTTCTAAAAACGCTTTTTTTTTCATATGTGGACCTGTGACGTCAGCTAAGGGAGCTCCTAGCTAGGTGGCGCTGCTTACAGTGTTGTCAGATGTAGATAAATAAAGTATTTGTAGGATAATTTAACACTCTGTACGATCAATAATCCCATAAATATGATCATTTGAGCCCTTTGTTGTGTGGAGTTTGTGTAACAGATGCTTGTTTTAATCATTGTGTTAGATTTTTTAAAGCTAAACTACTTTAACATCTCAGACTGGCACCGCTCTAGTCTGCCAGCTGCCTGCTCGCTGTCGGCGATGAGTTGTTAGTTTTAGGTTAGAGCGCTCTTTAATCGAGTCGGTGTGTATTCATTTTAATAAAAAATGCTAAATTATATTTATTATGTTTGTGAATGCCAATCGCCAGTCTGTCAGGACACTGAGTCAACAACGGGACGGCTTCCTTACCGGTACGGTGACTTCTGTTTGGAGACGAAAAACCCCGGTGGTCCTGGTCTAGTCCAGGACTGGATGTGATGGAGTCCCACTTACCGACGAAAAACATTCAGTGTGACTCTAAACAGGCGCCGTTACTTCGATCCATTCACCGGAACCGCTGTTAGCACACAGCAGCTAACAGGAGCTAACGGGGAGACTTGAGTCTCGTTTCCATGCCAGGTTTGGTACGGTTCGTGGTGGGTCGTAATCCGGTACCGATCAGCGATTTCATGAGAGCATTTCCTTCAGGTGTCTGACCCTCACCTGGCTGGTGGGGTACAGTAAATCCATGCCGCGATGCTCTCCAGAGGAGCTTCCCGTTTCCAGCGGGGCTACCAAGAGGGTCTTCACGGCGGGGGTTCCAGCCTGACCCGACACTGTTTCGGTCAGCCTCGAACCGTTTAGCTGCATCCTGTGAAACTTTTTATAAACTCTTTCATTTCTTAACAATCCACCTGAACGCAGCTCAATGTTTGGAGCTCTGATGATCAAAACCTGGTGCTAAACGCTGGTATTTTATCCAGACCCGAGTGAGGAGGTGGGTCACGGTCTACAGCTGGTCCGACAGGGTACAGCCTTACAGGACTGATTGTTTTTATCTTTTTTTTTTTTAATCTTAATAACTGCTCACTATAGTAATAAAGTAATAAAATAACGGCACTCTGGGGGTTTGTTTTGCTCGTCACAAGTAGTGATAAGTGGATCAGTTTTCTATATAGAGAACGAACGGTCTCCCTGAACTGTCGTCACTTCCGGTTTGGTGAAAAAATTGACAATTCTCACAAAAACGAATCCAAGAGCCTAAATAAGCTGAATTTGTGTAAATTTTTATTCAGAAAAAGTTTCTATTATATTTCTCTAAACATTTGTTTAAGGGAGTGTCTAACTTAAAATATGCTCTTTAAGTCAATCAAGTCATCCTCAGTGGACCTGAGGTCAACCCCAGTAGTCTTGAATTTAGTCAAGTCATCACCAGTTGATGTCTCGCCACTTAAGTCATCCTTAGTGGAGTCAGAGTCATCGTTTGTAAACTTTGAGTTGCCATCCATACAGACATCAGTCGGCCTAATACAGCCAACAGGAGATTCAATACAGACATCTGTAGAGTTGATACAGCAAACAATAGGCATAACACAGCCAACAGTGGACTCAATATTGACTTCAGCAAACTCAAAAATGTCATCAGTGGACTTAATGCAGCCTTTAGTGGACTCAAAACAGTCATCAGTAGACTTGATACAAACTTTAATAAACTATATACCAACATCTGTAGATGGCCACTCAATACAGCCATTAGTAGACTCAATAAAGACATCCGGCTCAATACAGACATCTGTGGACTTTATACAGCCATCAGGAGACTCGGCACAGCCATCAGTGTACTTGACAGAGACATCTATAGACTCAATACAGACACGAGTAGGCATGACACAGCCATCAGTAGGTCCAACACAGCCATCAGTAGACTTGATACAGACAACAGAAGACTCAATCCAGACATCACTAGATTTGATACAGTCAACTGTAGGCTCAGCAGAGCCATCAGTGGACCTGTTAAATACATCAGTATTCGGGATACAGCCAGCCATTGACTCGATACAGACATCTGTAGAATCAATGCAGACATCATTAAACTCAATACAGCCAACAGCAGACTCAAAACAGACATCAAATGATTCTATACAGACATCAGTAGACTCAACAAATGAATCAGTACACTCAATACTGTCATCATCAGACTCAATACAACCAAGCGTAGACTTAATACAGTCAAAAGTAGACTCAATACAGCCATCAGTAGAGTCAACACAGCCATCCACTGACTCAAAACGGCCATTGTTAGACTCAAAACAACCATTACTAGACTTGATGAAACCTTGTGTAGACTTGATACAGCAATCAGTAGACTCGATACAGACATCAGTAGACTCGATAAGGCCATCAGTAGACTCAATACAGACATCAGTAGACTCGATTCAGACATCAGTAGACTTGATAAGGCCATCAGTAGACTCAATACAGACATCAGTAGACTCGATACAGACATCAGTAGACTCGATAAGGCCATCAGTAGACTCAATACAGACATCAGTAGACTCGATTCAGACATCAGTAGACTTGATAAGGCCATCAGTAGACTCAATACAGACATCAGTAGACTCGATAAGGCCATCAGTAGACTCAATACAGACATCAGTAGACTCGATAAGGCCATCAGTAGACTCGATACAGACATCAGTAGACTCGATAAGGCCATCAGTAGACTCAATACAGACANTTAAAGAGCATATATTAAGTTCTTTTTTTTTTATTATTCTGATAAAACTCTGTCCAAAAATACTATTTGAAATGTTTATTGAGGGTATTTTGTTTTACAATACATTTTTTTAAACCATTTTTCTAGTCCAAAGTGCCCCTTTTTGCAAAGCTTCTAAAAACGCTTTTTTTTTCATATGTGGACCTGTGACGTCAGCTAAGGGAGCTCCTAGCTAGGTGGCGCTGCTTACAGTGTTGTCAGATGTAGATAAATAAAGTATTTGTAGGATAATTTAACACTCTGTACGATCAATAATCCCATAAATATGATCATTTGAGCCCTTTGTTGTGTGGAGTTTGTGTAACAGATGCTTGTTTTAATCATTGTGTTAGATTTTTTAAAGCTAAACTACTTTAACATCTCAGACTGGCACCGCTCTAGTCTGCCAGCTGCCTGCTCGCTGTCGGCGATGAGTTGTTAGTTTTAGGTTAGAGCGCTCTTTAATCGAGTCGGTGTGTATTCATTTTAATAAAAAATGCTAAATTATATTTATTATGTTTGTGAATGCCAATCGCCAGTCTGTCAGGACACTGAGTCAACAACGGGACGGCTTCCTTACCGGTACGGTGACTTCTGTTTGGAGACGAAAAACCCCGGTGGTCCTGGTCTAGTCCAGGACTGGATGTGATGGAGTCCCACTTACCGACGAAAAACATTCAGTGTGACTCTAAACAGGCGCCGTTACTTCGATCCATTCACCGGAACCGCTGTTAGCACACAGCAGCTAACAGGAGCTAACGGGGAGACTTGAGTCTCGTTTCCATGCCAGGTTTGGTACGGTTCGTGGTGGGTCGTAATCCGGTACCGGTCCGCGATTTCATGAGAGCATTTCCTTCAGGTGTCTGACCCTCACCTGGCTGGCGGGGTACAGTAAATCCATGCCGCGATGCTCTCCAGAGGAGCTTCCCGTTTCCAGCGGGGCTACCAAGAGGGTCTTCACGGCGGGGGTTCCAGCCTGACCCGACACTGTTTCGGTCAGCCTCGAACCGTTTAGCTGCATCCTGTGAAACTTTTTATAAACTCTTTCATTTCTTAACAATCCACCTGAACGCAGCTCAATGTTTGGAGCTCTGATGATCAAAACCTGGTGCTAAACGCTGGTATTTTATCCAGACCCGAGTGAGGAGGTGGGTCACGGTCTACAGCTGGTCCGACAGGGTACAGCCTTACAGGACTGATTGTTTTTATCTTTTTTTTTTTTAATCTTAATAACTGCTCACTATAGTAATAAAGTAATAAAATAACGGCACTCTGGGGGTTTGTTTTGCTCGTCACAAGTAGTGATAAGTGGATCAGTTTTCTATATAGAGAACGAACGGTCTCCCTGAACTGTCGTCACTTCCGGTTTGGTGAAAAAATTGACAATTCTCACAAAAACGAATCCAAGAGCCTAAATAAGCTGAATTTGTGTAAATTTTTATTCAGAAAAAGTTTCTATTATATTTCTCTAAACATTTGTTTAAGGGAGTGTCTAACTTAAAATATGCTCTTTAAGTCAATCAAGTCATCCTCAGTGGACCTGAGGTCAACCCCAGTAGTCTTGAATTTAGTCAAGTCATCACCAGTTGATGTCTCGCCACTTAAGTCATCCTTAGTGGAGTCAGAGTCATCGTTTGTAAACTTTGAGTTGCCATCCATACAGACATCAGTCGGCCTAATACAGCCAACAGGAGATTCAATACAGACATCTGTAGAGTTGATACAGCAAACAATAGGCATAACACAGCCAACAGTGGACTCAATATTGACTTCAGCAAACTCAAAAATGTCATCAGTGGACTTAATGCAGCCTTTAGTGGACTCAAAACAGTCATCAGTAGACTTGATACAAACTTTAATAAACTATATACCAACATCTGTAGATGGCCACTCAATACAGCCATTAGTAGACTCAATAAAGACATCCGGCTCAATACAGACATCTGTGGACTTTATACAGCCATCAGGAGACTCGGCACAGCCATCAGTGTACTTGACAGAGACATCTATAGACTCAATACAGACACGAGTAGGCATGACACAGCCATCAGTAGGTCCAACACAGCCATCAGTAGACTTGATACAGACAACAGAAGACTCAATCCAGACATCACTAGATTTGATACAGTCAACTGTAGGCTCAGCAGAGCCATCAGTGGACCTGTTAAATACATCAGTATTCGGGATACAGCCAGCCATTGACTCGATACAGACATCTGTAGAATCAATGCAGACATCATTAAACTCAATACAGCCAACAGCAGACTCAAAACAGACATCAAATGATTCTATACAGACATCAGTAGACTCAACAAATGAATCAGTACACTCAATACTGTCATCATCAGACTCAATACAACCAAGCGTAGACTTAATACAGTCAAAAGTAGACTCAATACAGCCATCAGTAGAGTCAACACAGCCATCCACTGACTCAAAACGGCCATTGTTAGACTCAAAACAACCATTACTAGACTTGATGAAACCTTGTGTAGACTTGATACAGCAATCAGTAGACTCGATACAGACATCAGTAGACTCGATAAGGCCATCAGTAGACTCAATACAGACATCAGTAGACTCGATTCAGACATCAGTAGACTTGATAAGGCCATCAGTAGACTCAATACAGACATCAGTAGACTCGATACAGACATCAGTAGACTCGATAAGGCCATCAGTAGACTCAATACAGACATCAGTAGACTCGATTCAGACATCAGTAGACTTGATAAGGCCATCAGTAGACTCAATACAGACATCAGTAGACTCGATA
>SSNR01000097.1:1182875-1209288 GCA_006937965.1 Callopanchax toddi | reverse complement strand
AGACTGGAACCAGAGCCTCAGACTGGAACCAGAGCCTCAGACTGGAACCAGAGCCTCAGTCTGGAACCAGAGCCTCAGACTCGAACCAGAGCCTCAGTCTGGAACCAGAACCAGACTTTAGTAAAAATCTGAACATAAATATTTCAAAGTGTCTCTGCTTTAGGACTAAGGTCTCCCGTTCTGGACCATAAAAGGCCCACAGGCCAGACTTTGGACATCTTGTTGCATTGTTTATGTTTGAATGATAAAATATCAGTTTTTAACTTTAACCAGTAAATCATTTAATATCATTTTCTCAGACTTGGTTCATAAATCAGATTTAAAAGAAGTTCTGGTCCTGGATTTGGACCTGGATCTAGTAATGGTTATGATCCCTGGTTCTGGCCCTGATTGTGGTCCTGGTCCCCGGTTCTGGTCCCTGGTTCTGAACCTGACGCTCATCCTGGTCCTGGTCTAGAACTATAATGACCAGATTGAAGCTGTTTTTACGTCTGACTAGGTAGAGTCAGATTCTGTCTCTAGAGTGAAGGAGTGAGTGATGGTGAGTTCACAGGCTGGAAATAGAATCTGATATTTGAGTTTCAGGTCTTCTGATTGCTGATTAACGAACATCAGCTGATGTTTCTGATGCATCCAATGAAACGTCGGAATTTAAACCTTTATTCAACCAGAAGGTTTGACTGAAGTTTGTCATTGATAAATTCCCACATAGAGAAACCAAACAGCTGCTAAACTACAGAGCTCAGATCAGTTTCTGAGCTCAGAACCAATAAAGAAGGTTTTTGAGTTTAAATGAAAACTGGAGAGAAAAACATTTAAAAGGTCAAAGTTCAGATTTTTTTTAATGAACTCATTTTTAAGCAGGTTTGATTCTCCGGAGGGAAAGGTCAAAGTTCACTTGAAATGGAATCTGGTTCTGGTCTTGGGCCTGGATCTGGTTCCTAACTAAGTTCAGACCAGGGCAGAATGGTTAAACTAGTTTAAACTGCATCAGACTGGTTAAAACTAGATCAGACTGGTTAAAACCGGATCAGACTGGTTAAAACTAGATCAGACTGGTTAAAACTAGATCAGACTGGTTAAAACCGGATCAGACTGGTTAAAACTAGATCAGACTGGTTAAAACTAGATCAGACTGGTTAAAACCGTGAAAGACTGGTTTAAACTGGGTAAGACTCATTAAAACTGGATCAGACTGGTTAAAACCGGATCAGACTGGTTAAAACTAGATCAGACTGGTTAAAACTAGATCAGACTGGTTAAAACCGGATCAGACTGGTTAAAACTAGATCAGACTGGTTAAAACTAGATCAGACTGGTTAAAACCGTGAAAGACTGGTTTAAACTGGGTAAGACTCATTAAAACTGGATCAGACTGGCTTAAACCTGTTCAGACTGTTTTAAAGCAGATCAAACTGGTTTAAACTGGATCAGACTGGTTTAAACCTGGTCAGACTTTTAAATGGGATCAAACTGGTTTATCCCACATCAGACTGGTTTGAACTGGATCCGTGAATTGGAGCTAAAGCAGGTGACGATCAGAACCAACCCATTCAGTTCTGGGTTCTTGATAAAGAACCAATCAGGTTGTTGCTCTGAGTCACTGAGGAAGTTTTATTAAATAAATCAATAAAATAAACTTTAATTGACATTAAACTTTTCTTTAAAATGAAACAAACATTACTCTGGGGGAAAAGCGTCTGATAAATCCACCAACAGTCAGAATCCACTTGTCTCCAGTTTTGGACACAAAAAGCCCAGGATGCTTTTAATTAAACTTTACCAGGTCACATGACTTGGAGTCTGGCTCTGATTGGCTGTTTCTGATGGGCTGGTTGTTGTCGAGCTGTATATAATTATTTTTTATTTTACAGATTTTTTTATATGTTGTAGGGATTGTTGTCCTAATCATGTTGTTTTTGCTCTCAGCCAATCAGATTTGTTTCTTTATCCCTTAAAACACACCTTTGATTTGTGGTAACAAACCTTCTTTATATTTATAGTTATAATTATAAATACTAATGATTATTGTTGTTAATTAGTACTTATTATTACAGCACTTTGAGATGACGTGTGGTGAACTGGTTCTTTATGTCAGGTGAACTGAACTGCATTATTATATATGACATCATTATTATTATTTAGTGTAACTTCAGGATTAATCATCAGACTTCTGAATGTCGCATGAAACACCTGGTCGAGGGTCAAGTGGAGGTTCTGATCAGACCTTTGGTCCTGGTTCTCAGGTAGGTTCTGATCCACTTCCTGTTGAGGTTCAGGTGAAATCAGGTGGACTTCAGTCAGGTTCTGGACCAGTCAGAATCGGTCACCCAGGTCTGAAAAGGGTTTAAAGTTTCATAAAGAACCAGGAGTTCGTCGCTTTGGGTCTGATGCCCTCTGATTTCCCAGCATGCTCCTTGTTTCTTTGTCTAAAGACTTTGTGTTAATGTTTGATTCTGCTGCTGATGGTTCTGTGGTCCTGCAGGGTGCCAACCAACATGTCAACACAGGCGCCAACATTCACTCAACCGCTGCAGAGCGTCGTGGCACTAGAGGGTAGTGCTGCGACGTTCGAGGCTCAAGTTAGTGGTAAGAGAGAGAGAGAATGGTCAGACAGCTGGAGGACGGGTCCACCTGGAGGTTCTGTGACAACAAACCCTTCCTCTCTTCTGCAGGTTCTCCAGTTCCTGAGGTGAGCTGGTTCCGTGATGGCCAGGTTCTTTCCACCGCCGCTCTGCCTGGCGTTCAAATCTCGTTCAGCGACGGCCGCGCTGCTCTGAGGATCCCCGCTGTGACCGCCGCACACAGCGGGCGCTTTTCTGTCAGAGCAACCAACGGTGTCGGACAGGCCACGAGCACCGCCGAGCTCCTCGTTACAGGTGAGACAGGGGGGAGGGGGAGGGGACGAGAGGGAGACGGGTTGGAGACTGATTAGAGATGGTTACTGTATAGACAGGTTAGAGACTGATTAGAGACGGGTTGGAGACGAGTTAGAGACAGGGTAGAGATGAGTTAGAGATTAGTTATAGACAGGTTAGAGATGGGTTTGAGACGGATTAGAGACAGGTTAGACAAGTTGGAGACGGATTAGAGACGGGTTAGAAACAAGTTAGACTGATTAGAGATGTGTTAAAAACAGATTAGAGACAGGTTAGAGACGGGTTATAGATGGATTAGAGACAGGTTAGAGACAGGTTATAGATGGATTAGAGACAGGTTAGAGACGGGTTATAGATGGATTAGAGACAGGTTAGAGACTGATTAGAGATGTGTTAAAAACAGATTAGAGACGGGTTGGAGACAGGTTAAAGACTGGTTTGAGACTGGATTAGAGGCGGGTTGGGGTCATGATGGAAACAGTTAAGTGACAAATAACTGAAACAAGAAAGTGGGCGTGGTCATCAGCAGGGTGGGCGTGGCTTTCTAATCATTCCATTGATTAAACTAATCAGTTTTACTTTACAGAAATTCCATGTTTTTACTAATTGTATTGATGGTTTTTATTGTTGGTCTTTAAACACAATCCACCTCAGACTGGAAGTTGTTTATTAGGCACCTGAGACGTATTTGCATTGTTCTTCTGTTTTCAAGCATTTATGTAAACATTTGTTCATCTACTAACCTGGCCTTCTGTGGGTTTCTGGGACTTGTTGTTTCCTATCTGGCGTATACTGAGGACATAAAGAATCCAGTAAATCTTGACTCATTCTATAAAATGTTGACCTCAAACTGAAAGCAGTGAGAAACCTCCAGGTCAGCCAGGTGACGAAGGGGTCAAAGGTCATTGTTTATTCAGATCATAATAACTCACTGTGTTATTCTGACAGATGTTTCCAGAGATAACATTCAAATAATTCAAATCAAAATTGATTAGAACTTTATTTAAAACAGTTTCTGCTTTGGATTTGGTCCAAACTACCTGAACATCTTCATCACCTGTTCTGGACCTAATGAGGTGTGAGATGTCCTCAGGTGTTTGACTCAGCTGTTTTGTGTCTGAGCAGCGGAGACGGCGCCTCCCACCTTCCTTCAGAGACTACAGAGCTCCACGGTGAGGCAGGGCAGCCAGGTGAGGCTGAGCGCCAGAGTCACAGGTATCCCCACACCTGTGGTCAAGTTCTACAGAGAGGGAGCCGAGATCCAGAGCTCCACCGACTTCAGGATCCTGCAGGACGGAGACCTGTACAGTCTGCTGATTGCCGAGGCCTTCCCAGAGGATTCTGGGACATATTCTGTAACGGCCACCAACAGCAGCGGACGGGCCACGTCCACAGCTGAGCTGCTGGTTCAAGGTTAGTTCACCTGCTAGCAGTAGCTCCACCCACTTGGTCCAGACCAGAACTAAAGCTCTAAGTGTGTCTCTGCTCCAGGTGAAGAACCTGTTCCCATAAAAAAATCCAAGACTATCATGTCCACGTCCCAGATGGAGACTTCTGAGACCACGATGCAGAGGGTGAGTCCTGTTACAGCTGCACCTGTTAGCCACCAGTAGACCTACACCTTCATGTCTGAGGACAGAGACTAACTAAAACCAGTAGGACCAACTGTAACCAGTAGGACCAGAGACTAACTAAAACCAGTAGGACCAACTGTAACCAGTAGGACCAGAGACTAACTAAAACCAGTAGGACCAGAGACTAACTATGCGTCTAGACCAGGGTTTAGTTACACCTGGTCTTGGTTAGTCCAGGTCTTTGTTAGACCAGGTCTTTGTTAGACCAGGTCTTGTTTAGTCCAGGTCTTTGTTAGACCAGGTCTTTGTTAGACCAGGTCTTGTTTAGTCCAGGTCTTGATTAGACCAGGTCTTGATTAGACCAGGTCTTTGTTAGACCAGGTCTTTGTTAGACCAGGTCTTTGTTAGACCAGGTCTTTGTTAGACCAGGTCTTGTTTAGACCAGGTCTTGTTTAGTCCAGGTCTTGTTTAGTCCAGGTCTTGTTTAGTCCAGGTCTTGTTTAGACCAGGTCTTGTTTAGTCCAGGTCTTTGTTAGACCAGGTCTTTGTTAGACCAGGTCTTTGTTAGACCAGGTCTTGTTTAGACCAGGTCTTGTTTAGTCCAGGTCTTGTTTAGTCCAGGTCTTGTTTAGTCCAGGTCTAGATTAGACCAGGTCTTGATTAGACCAGGTCTTTGTTAGACCAGGTCTTTGTTAGAACAGGTCTTGTTTAGTCCAGGTCTTTGTTAGACCAGGTCTTGTTTAGTCCAGGTCTTGTTTAGTCCAGGTCTTTGTTAGACCAGGTCTTGTTTAGACCAGGTCTTGTTTAGTCCAGGTCTTGTTTAGTCCAGGTCTTGTTTAGTCCAGGTCTTGTTTAGTCCAGGTCTTGATTAGACCAGGTCTTTGTTAGACCAGGTCTTTGTTAGACCAGGTCTTTGTTAGACCAGGTCTTGTTTAGACCAGGTCTTGTTTAGACCAGGTCTTGTTTAGACCAGGTCTTGTTTAGACCAGGTCTAGATTAGACCAGGTCTTGATTAGACCAGGTCTTTGTTAGACCAGGTCTTTGTTAGACCAGGTCTTGTTTAGTCCAGGTCTTTGTTAGACCAGGTCTTGTTTAGTCCAGGTCTTGTTTAGTCCAGGTCTTTGTTAGACCAGGTCTTGTTTAGTCCAGGTCTTGTTTAGTCCAGGTCTTGTCTTTCCTGTCTCAGTGTCCTGGTTCTGGTTCTGGTTCTCAGAAGGTGGAGACCAGTTTCCAGGCCTCCACCATGATGGAAATGCATGTGGAAGGAGGAATGATGACTCAGCACATTGCTCATAAAACCCCTCCACGCGTCCCCCCTAAGCCCACCTCCAGGTCCCCGCCCTCCTTTGTCTCCAAGGTGACGGCAGGCCGCCAGCAGTCCCCCTCCCCCGTCAGACACGTCAAGGGGCCGACCCCTGCACCTGTCAGGTACGCGTCCGCCTGCAGCTCGGTGACGTGGTTCTGCTGAGTCATGGTGTCTCATGGTGTGTTCTGGTCTGCAGGTCCGTGTCTCCGTCCCACAAAGTGTCCGTGTTCCCCGTCAAACCTGTCAGGTCTCCTGTGATGACCAGGAAACAGGTGAGAACCAATCACAGAGCAGGAAGCCAGGGCTTTGGTGAGGCGGGTTCCAGATGTCCGTCCTCTGATTGGAGGTCGATTTCCTGTGGTCCTCTGGGTGTTCTGAAGAACCTTGGTCCTGTTGCAGGTCTGCACCTCCTCTGAGGTCCTGCCTCCCTGGAAGCAGGAGGACTACGTGTCTGAAGGCTACACCAGTCTGAGCAGCTCGGCCCGGATCCACATGGAGCAGCAGTGGGAGCAGCAGGTGGTCTCCAGCAGAGAGGTGAGTTCAGGTCCCACCTGGTTACCTCATCGGGTTTGTATCTGGTACCAGAGGTCTGACCTTTGACCTCACGCCGACCGGGCTCAGTGGATCCTTCAGCAGTTCTGAAGGTCCAGCTGCTGTTCTGACATCAGTGAAGTTCTCCCCCTGTTAGGACCTTTAGGTACTTTCAGACACAGGTCAAAGGTCATGTGGTGTGCACTAAGGTACATACTTGTTGCGGTTTTCAGAGTCCTCCTCTGGTCTGGAGGTCTCCCTGTGGACCTCCTTCAGGTCTGTGCTGATTGTTGTGTCTCCAGGCTGAGGAGGACCAGAAGGCCGAGGCGGTTGCCACCGTGGTGGCCGCTGTAGACCTGGTCCGGGTCCGCCAGACCCAGACTGAGGAGGGGGGGCAGACCCTGGAAGACCAGGAGACAAGGAAGGAGAGGGACAAGCTGCGATATGATGCAATTAAAAGTACTGCAGAAGAGCAGAGACAGGTCCAACAGGTCCAGCAGGTCCAACAGGTCCAGCAGGTCCAGCAGGTCCAACAGGTCCAGCAAGTCCAACAGGTCCAGCAGGTCCAGCAAGTCCAACAGGTCCAGCAAGTCCAACAGGTCTGAGGACTTGACAGAATTCCATCTGGTCTCAGAGTTCAGGTTCTTCTAACCCCTCATCTGTTGGTCACTCCAGATCCAGAGGTCAGAGGTCACCTCCCATGTGGACACCGGTGTCCCACATTTCATTGTCTCTAAAGTCTCTGTCCCCAGACCAGACCCGGGCCATGAGGTAAGGAGTCCAGCAGGCCCACCTCCTCCATCCCATTCTCTAACCCGTCTGTCACTGGTCCTCCTTACTGGTCTGAACATCTCAGTCTGGTTCACCTCCTCCTCCTGGAAGCTCTAACGATTCTCTGGGTCTGAACCAGAAGGAGGCGGGTCCACGTAGAACCGGGTCGTGTCTTTAGACCTTCTGAACCTTCACTCCTTCGTTCCTTCATCTCAGGCTGCAACACGTCCCTAAAAGTGATGACATCATCATCTCAGAACAGGAAACGAACCTGAGGCCTTCAGGGATCTTCTACTGAGAGCTGTAGTCCAGACTGAGCCTGTCATGGGTCTGACCTCCTCTACATCCTGGTCTACAGGGAACTGGTGACGCTGAGACCTGATGGATGTTGAGTCTCTTCAGGTTTGTTGCTTCATCAGGAGCTGTTAGGACCTGATGTCTATCCAGCCCTTAGATCAGTGGATGTAGAGGTTCACCACAGAAACCAGTTTACTGACAGGGAACAGAGTCTGGAGGGATGAGGACAGGAGCTGCTCTCAGGACTAGGACCCCCCCAGCTGGGGGTGGTTCAGGTCACCTGGACTGGGCCTAAATCTGCTTTAATGTCCTCATCTGACCTCGTCATGGAGGGAACACGAATCGTCACCATTTTCACGTCCAAGACCAGGATCCATCCCAGTTAGAGGATCCCACACCACCAGGACCAGGACCAGGACCAGGGAGCAGGTCCCGTCCCTCAGACGGACCCTGAACCTCCTGAAGAGAGAGGAACCCTGATCTGGTTCTCCTGGGACGTGTTTGAGCCTGACCTGTAGGAACCGGACCGTTCTGACCCGTCTCCTTCTGATCCAGTCCTCCATCACCCCCCCACTAATCCCCAGCAGGGCGTAGTCTTTCTCTAACCCCGCTCTCATTGGCCGGTTCAGGTGTCCGTCACCAGGTCTGCTGTCACCCCCCCGACCCCCAGGAAGGTCACCAGGCCCGTCAAATCGCCTGGTCCGTCTCGCAGGGTGGGGTCACTGGAGCCCCGCCCTGCTCCAGAGCCCCGCCCATCTCCGTTCAGAGACGCCGCGTACCAAAGGCAGTTTGTGGGCGGGGCTTATGCTGTGAGTGAGGAGGAGTTTGAGGACTGGGAGCCTCAGGTTGGTCCACCTCCGTCTCTTTAACTCACCTCTGGTCCATCCCTCCATAACACATCAACCAATCACATGAAGACTCCTCCTCCTCTTCCTCCCTCCATCCTCACTGAGCCTCCTCTGTTTCCCTCCTTCACTCTTCTTCTTGTCTTCTCAGGAGACGGTTTCCGTCCCAACGAGAGCCCACGAGCCCACCACTCCCCCCACCGTCGTCGCAGTGAGTATACTTCCTGTTTCTCTTCCTTTCAAAATAAAGGACATGAGTTGGAACCTGACCTCATAAACATCAACAGACTTTTATTTTGAAGGGTCATTTTGTGTCTGAGTTTAGACTGATATCCTGACCCCAGAGGCAGGTCAAAGGTCTGATGAGTTTCCTGTTTCCTCTCAGGGCCTGAAGAACGTGACTGTGACGGAGGGCGAGTCGGTGACCCTGGAGTGTCAGATCCAGGGTCAGCCCGCCCCCGTCGTCATGTGGTTCAGAGAGGACTACAAGATCGAGAGCTCCATCGACTTCCAGATCAGCTACGAGAGCGGCTTCGCCCGCATGCTGATCCGCGAGGCGTTCGCCGAAGACAGCGGCCGCTTCACCTGCACCGCCACCAGCGAGGCGGGAACTGTCAGCACCTCCTGCTACCTGCTGGTCAAAGGTAACCCGGGTCAGAAGTTCACTGTAGTTCACCGCTCACGCCGTAAATCAACCACTACAGTTTCCTTCAGCATCGAAATCCACAACCGTAGGAAGACCAGATCGCAAGTAATGGAGTTTACTTGATGCTCTTATTTTGGTGAGCTGGGCCTGATTGTTCCTGTGTCGGACCAGGTGAAATAATCTAACGTCAGGTAAACGACACACAGCACCGCCGAAACCCCGCTCCTCAAACCAGTTCAAACTGGTGATGAGTGGAGCAGGGTTCGTACAGTCATGAAAAACCTGGAAAAGTCATGGAATTTGAAAATCTAAATTCCAGGCCCTGGAAAAGTTTTGGAATTTTACTAATTTTTTGTTCAAACTTAGAATTAATGCAAAATAAATGAGTAACGGATCAATAAATAAAAGTCGGGGACTCATCCTTTTTTAATCAGGCAGCTGAGGTGACACACCTGTCCCCCAGAGGTCCTTAAATGTAGCTCACGGTGACGGAGCTAATGCCAAAGCGGCTCAGTCGGCGAATGCAAACTGAAATGAAGATCTCAAAATGCAGGGAAGTGTAGCTGTAACAGGGCGTGGCTTTTCATGGACACATGTCGACGCTGGCTGCAAAAGGATGCCAACTCAGTACATGCTAAGTGTTAGCTACGCTGTAAAACGTTCGATATTTTGAACATGTCTAGCCATATGAACGGAAAAAAACACAAATTAGCCATGCATGCAAATTATACTACTATACTATCAACCAGTTTTTAAAAGGGAGTGCACAGAACACCCCGCGCCAGTTGCAACAAAAACTCCGACTCCAACTCAAGGAACTTTAGACCTTTCATCTAAAAACGGGGTACTGAAAGCCGAGATACTGTGGGTGTTAAAAGTTATGAACTCCCATTGCTCCTATAAATCATCGGACATTATTTTATTTTGACTTCAGTTATAGTAAAGCCCTGCAGCCACTTTATTTATTCTAAACAATGAACAGGTAAACAGCCTCCTCAAGCTGTGCCAAGACACTTTTTTATTTGAACTACACTAAATGCACTGCAGCTACTTTATTTCTTGAAGAATTGAAAATCTATGTAGACTGTACTACTGGGTTATTAGTAAAGGCACTGAAGCTATATTTAATGTCTTTTGGAAAACTGAAGACTTGTTTCTTGCTACGCTTTAAGTAGTATTTACTGTTGTTTTCTGAGTAATAATAAATAAATGTGCATAACACTTAAAATTGAAGCACAAAATGTTATTTTTGGTCATGGAAAGTTTGTTAAAGGTTTTGGAAAAGTCATGGAAAATCTCAACTGGAAAGCTGTATGAACCCTGGTGGAGGTAGGAGGAGGGCAGAGGGCCAAATCCTCGTTCCCTCCACTAACAAATGGAGTCAAACGTTTTTAATAAGTAAAAAAACTGAAGAAGAAAATCATTTTAATAGTCCTCAGTAGGGAAGCTCGATTTGGGCTTTTTTACCGATGTCCGATATTTTTAGGTCTTAATTTCCGATACCAATATAAACCGATACAGATAAAAAAAAAATAATAATAATTTTAGGTAACCGACATCCCAGACCTCCTATCATACTTCAGCTTTAAATACTGTCAGTTTAAAATAGAACTGCTTCAGTTCCTCCTCCGTAACCTCCACTCAGTACTAATGAGACACTCTGAGATCATTAACCAAAACTAAACATCAGGTTAGTTATGTTTTGGGAGAGGAGAAGTAGCCGACCAGTTTGATGAGACATGAGAACGGTATGTAGAGGCTGTGAGTCATTACAGAAACTGATACTTAACGATATTACATTCTAATGTCGATATTATCGATAGACTGATGATGTGGAACATCCCTAGTCCTCGATAATAAAACTAAAAGTTTCCACGTTCCGTTGACGGGTTCAGACTGGACTCCCAGTCAGCGACAGAAACCAGCTGACTGTGAAAATGTTCTGTTGTTTTAGTGTCGGAGGACATCGAGAGCAGAGAGGAGACGATGACCGTCACACAAACCGGACTCTCACAAACCAAAACGTGAGTGACCGCTGGCCCAACCCTGGTTCTCCGTTCTCTCTGCCGCTCCGCTGACTCCAGGTGTTTTCTCTCAGCAGCGTTTCTGAGCAGGTGGAGGTGAGTTCTGGAGAGTCTGCTGCTCCCTTTTTCATCAAGACGCCAACCCCCCAGCAGCTGGTGGAGGGGGGCAGCGTGGTGTTTGAGTGTCAGGTGGGAGGAAACCCGAAACCCCACATCATCTGGAAGAAGAGCGGTGTGCCTCTCACCACCGGATACAGGTACAGGTCACAGAGCCAGGACTACCATGGTTAGGGTTCTCCTGGGTCACAGGACGTGACGGGTTCTGGTTTTCCATCAGGTATAAAGTCGCCTACAAGAAGGAGACGGGAGAATGTCGACTGGAGATCTCCATGACCTTCGCCGACGATGCTGGAGATTACTCTGTCTTCGTTAAGAATCCTCTGGGAGAAGCTTCTGCCACCGCCAGCCTGCTGGACGAAGGTATCGGAGCCTTAACAGGGTTAAGGTTTAGGGTTAAGGTTTAGGGTTAAGGGTTAAGGTTAAGGGTTAAGGTTTAGGGTTAAGGTTTAGGGTTAAGGTTTAGGGTTAAGGTTTAGGGTTTAGGGTTTAGGGTTAAGGTTTAGGGTTTTAATAATAAAAACATCCTGGACTCAGAACAATGTTAAAAACCTGTCCCCCCAAATACACCAACCCACCTGCCCAAAGCCTGAAACAGTCAACTTCTTTACCTGAGCACAGATTAGACACCACGATGTGTTACCATGGTGACGTAGTTCATAAACAACCCACCTCAAGCATAAAGGGGGATCTTCCTGAAGCTTTCCTACGGTGTCGACAGTTTGACTCAAACTGAAGTGAGTGGAGGTGTGGGACTGGACCCAGTGGGTCTCTGTAGAGTAGAGACCACTGAGTCCAGTTTGAGGCGTCTCTAAAACCTCTGTTTTAACACGTAGGTGTTTTAGTAGTCTTTACCCAGAGAGGGTTTCCCCCAGAGGGCAGACAGTTCCCCTCCAGCCTCCACGACTTCAGTGTTCAAACTGAATTTGTCTTCAGAGTGAAGGACACGTCCTCATGTCTCCTACACTAAAGACTGCAGAGACATGAACATTTAGCTGAGTCAGCCCCACTGCCTCCTGTTTCTCACCGTTAAAGAATTATTTCAGTCCACCTTCTAGTTTCCACACAGCGTCGTTTCTAATCAGCCGGTTCATCGACTGTCCCTCCCTCTGAAGGAAGGAAATCCAGCTCTCTGATTGGCTAAGGCTGCATTCAGCGTATCACAGTGTGGCGTCGGGTTACATACCTGTGTGTGTGTGAGCATCTCACGGCGATGTGTTCTCCTCATCTGTTCTCAGATCAGTACGAAGCCTACATGAAGCAGCAGGATGTGACGTATAAATCTGAAGTGACGGCGACGGTGGTCCCGGAGCCCGCTCCGGTCCTGAGTCAGTACGACCTGGATCAGAGGAGGGTGACGACCCCCATGAGCTTCGTCTCAGAGACGGTACTTTTCCTCCTGATCAGGGAGCTGACAGACTGTAATCCCCCCTCAGGTTACACCCAACACTTTTTCTCTTCCAGGAGTTCCTCATTTCGTCTTTTGAGGAGCGGATCATCCAGGAAATAGAGCTCCGTATCCTGAGGATCACCTACAGGGAGCTGGTGATGGAGGACGGAGAGCTGATGGTGACGGTCGCTGAGGAGGAGGCAGTGCAGCCGGCCTTCGACACTCCGGTTAAAAACTACCGGATCGTTGAGGGAATGGGCGTGACGTTCCACTGCAGGATGTCTGGAGTACCGCTGCCAAAGGTGCTGCATGAGTGTAGACACGCCTTCACTGTTGGCTCTGCAGCCTGAAGGAGTCTTTAGGATTACACACTGAAGTACTCCACCTCTCTGCTGTAGAAGTGTGTGGATGGAGAGGATTCTAATCTGTTTTTGACCCCGTAGATTGTCTGGTATAAAGACGGGCAGCGCATCAGGCCTGGAGGTAGATACCAGATGGAGGTTCTTCAGGATGGACGGGCCAGCCTCCGGCTGCCTGTGGTCCAGCCAGAAGATGAAGGCGTGTACACGGCCTTCACCTCCAACATGAAGGGAAACGCTGTGAGCTCAGGGAAACTGTACGTCGAGCCTTCTGGAACCGTAACGCCTCCCAGATACACCCCTCATTCCTCCATGCAGAGGATCAGGTGAGAAACCGTCTGAGGTAACGACCTAAAACAGACCAGACCCCAGCTGATCCATGATTACTGACACGATTTTAGATCCACGTCTCCACGCTCTCTGAGCCGCTCCCCCGGCCGCTCACCCAGCCGCTCACCTGGACGTTCTCCCGCCCGCCGCCTCGATGACACGGACGAGATTCACCTGGAGAGACTTTACAAACCTGTGTTTGTCATGAAGCCGTCCTCCATAAAGTGCTCAGAGGGACAAACTGCCAGGTTCGACCTGAAGGTCGTTGGCAGGCCGATGCCCGACACGTACTGGTTCCACGATGGTGAGAAAAACGGCTCTAAACTTTGTTCCATCAGTCATTTCAGCCTCTTTTAACCCTTTATTTCTTCTTGTTATAGGACAACAAGTTGTGAACGACTTCACTCACAAGATAGTGATTAAAGAGGACGGGACCCAGTCTCTGATCATCGTCCCTGCAGTGCCGAAGGACTCTGGAGAGTGGACGGTCGTAGCTCAGAACAGAGCTGGACGGACCTCTGTGTCTGTAGCTCTCTCTGTTGAAGGTCAGCATGTCTTTATTCCGTTACCCCACAGAATCAGCTCCAAACACTCACCTCACCAACCCACCTGTTGTTGAATCTACAGCTCGAGAAAGCATCACCAGACCTCAGTTTGTGGACAAACTGAAGAACATTACAGTGAAGCAGGGAACTCTGGTGGAGTTGGCTGTCAAAGCAATCGGAAACCCCCTGCCAGACATCGTCTGGCTGAAGAACAGCGACATCATTACCCCACAGAAACACCCACACATCAAGTATGCATCTTTATTCTAGTGCTGATGGATGTTCCTGCTCTTGAAAACTGGTGAATCATTTACCTGGGTTCTTATTTGCAGGATTGGAGGAACCAAAGGAGAGGCAAAGTTTCAGATCCCGTCCGCTGCAGGCTCAGACAGCGCCTGGTACACCGCCACAGCCATCAACAAGGCTGGCAGAGACACCACTCGCTGCAGAGTCAACGTGGAGCTGGACCATGCTGCCCCTCAAGCTGAGAGGAAGCTCATCATTACCAAAGGAACCTACAAAGCCAAAGAGATCGCAGCTCCGGAGCTGGAGCCCCTGCACCTACGGTATGGTCAGGAGCAGTGGGAGGAGGGGGACCTCTACGACAAGGAGAAGCAGCAGAAACCTCTGTTCAAGAAGAAGCTGACTTCTATCAGGATGAAGCGATTTGGCCCGGCTCATTTTGAATGCAGACTGACTCCGATCGGGGACCCTACCATGGTGGTGGAGTGGCTGCACGACGGCAAACCTCTGGCCGCCGCTAACCGCTTGCGCATGGTCAACGAATTTGGCTACTGCAGCCTTGACTATGAGGTGGCTTACGCCAGAGACAGTGGCGTCATCACCTGCAGAGCTACCAACAAGTTTGGAGTGGACCAGACCTCGGCCACCCTGATCGTCAAGGACGAGAAGGGCCTCGTCGAGGAAACGCAACTTCCCGAGGGCAGGAAGGGCGTGTACCGAATGGATGAGATTGAGCGCATGGCTCACGAGGGAGGACCTACCGGAGTCAGCGGCGATGAAGAATCTGAGAAGACTAAACCTGAAATCGTCCTGCTTCCAGAACCAGCCAGAGTGCTGGAAGGCGACATCGCTCGATTCCGCTGCAGAGTGACCGGTTATCCAGCTCCAAAGGTTAACTGGTACCTCAACGGACAACTCATCCGTAAAAGCAAGAGATACAGACTTCGATACGATGGCATCTACTACCTGGAGATTGTTGACATTAAGTCGTACGATTCCGGTGAGGTCAGGGTGGTCGCAGACAATCCGTTGGGTACTACTGAGCACACGGTGAAGCTGGAGATCCAACAGAGAGAGGACTTTAGAGCAGTTTTACGTCGTGCTCCAGAAGCCCGGGCCGCAGAGGCCTCACATGAATCTGGCAGAATGGGATTTGACATCGTCAAGGTGGACAAACCCGGTGAGGTCCCACAGGACAGGGAGGTCGTCAAATTACGTAAAACACAGAGAATTGTTCACCAGAAAACCTCCGAGGAGTCAGAGGAGCTGAAGAGCAAGTTCAAACGCAGAACTGAAGAAGGTTTCTACGAGTCCATCTCTGCTGTGGAGTCCAAGTCTCACAAGAGGGACGACTCTTATGAAGATCTACTGAAGAAGACTAAAGAAGACCTGCTCCATCACCTCAAAGAAAAAGAAGAGGCTGAAAGGAGGAGACTGGAGGAGGAGGGTCAAATCACTATTCCCACTATCAAACCAGAGAGGATCCAGCTGTCCCCCAGCATGGAGGCACCGCACATCCTTGAACGCATCCAAAGCAAGACGGTACCTCCGATGGAGGAGGTTCACTTCAGAGTCAGGGTCGTTGGTAGACCAGAACCGGAGTGCCAGTGGTTCAAGAACGGGATTCAGCTGGAGAAGTCTGAGCGTATCTACTGGTACTGGCCCGAGGACCACGTGTGTGAACTGGTGATCAGAGACGTCACCGTAGAGGATTCTGCCAGCATCATGGTGAAAGCCATGAACATCGCTGGAGAGTCCTCCAGCCACGCCTTCCTTCTCGTGCAAGGTAAGGTCACCTCCCACAGCATGTCACTGCTGCAGCTTTATGGCCTTGTATTTAAGTCTCTGCGTATCTTCTTGCAGCAAAGGCAGCAGTTAGTTTTACTGAAAACCTGGCTGACGCCAGCGCCAACGAGAAGGACACCATGGTGACCTTTGAATGTGAAACCAATGAGCCTTTTGTCAAGGTCAAATGGCTGAAGAACGACATGGAGATCTTCTCAGGAGATAAATACAGAATGCACTCTGACAGGAAGGTCCACTTCCTGTCTGTGCTGATGATCGAGATGAGCGATGATGCAGAATACACCTGTGTGGTTTTAGACGACGAGAACATCAGGACAAGTGCCAGGCTCTACGTAGAAGGTAACGACCTGAGTTCAGGTGTTATTTGCTCTCACTCTGTCAGGTTTACAGCTGGAGGGTTTTACGCTCTGTCCCCAGGCGCTGCCCTTGAGCTCATCAAACACATGGAGAACATTGAGATACCAGAGAGTTACGCTGGGGAATTTGAGGTCGAGCTGTCCCGTGAAGATGCTGAGGGCACCTGGTTTTTTGGAGAAAAGGAACTGTCCCCCAGCAGTAAATACGTCATCTCCTCCCGCCGAGGAAGACACTCCCTGTCTGTTAAGGATGTCAGGAAAGAAGACCAGGGGAAGTACTCCTTTGTCTGTGGAGATCTTACAACCAGTGCCTCACTCAAGATGAAATGTAAGCTGGTGGAGATGTTGTCGGGTCTTCCTAAAGGCTCAGTTTCATTTTTGATGTCTCTCTGTTGAAGTTCCATTTTGTAGACGTTGTCCATGTGTGACTCTCTGGTGAGGACTGTGTTCTTCATCCCTCAGTGCGCCCGGTGACCCTGATGCAGCCTCTGACCGATCTCATCATATGTGAGGGTGACATCGCTCAGCTGGAGGTCAGGTTCTCCCAGGAGAACGTTGAAGGAACCTGGATGAAGAACGGTCAGGCCATCTCTGCCTCGGACCGCGTCCACATAGTCATTGACAAGCAGGTTCACAAACTGCTGGTGGAGAACGCCAGCAGAGAAGATGCTGCTTCCTACTCGTTTGTGGTTCCTACCCATGACATCTCTACCTCAGGAAAACTCGGCGTTCAAAGTAAGTGTTTGAGAAACATCACTGGACTGCTGCAGACGCTCAGATCCTTACCTTCTGTCTGTCTTCTAAGCTATCGACATTGTGGTGCCGCTGAAGGACGTGTCCTCCATCGAAGGGACAAAAGCTGTTCTTGAGTCCAAGATCTCTGCTCAGGACATCAGCTCCGTCAAATGGTACCACAATGACAAACTGCTGGTGTCCAGTGACCGAGTCCAGGTGGTTCCAAAGGGAACCAAGCAGCGCCTGGTCTTCACCAGGACCTTTGCCTCAGACGAAGGACGTTACAAACTGGTGGTTGGGAAGGTTGAAACCAGCTGCTCCCTGACTGTTGAACGTGAGACAGATTCCCTTCTATAAAAGTATTGTTTGAAGTTTTTGGTTCCAGTCCTTGTTCTAACAGCATTGTTCCTACAGCGGTAGACATTCTGAAGCACATGGAGGACAACGAGTGCTCAGAGTCCCAGAATGTCAGCTTCAATGTTGAAGTTTCTCACCCCGGAATCGACCCAGTATGGACCTTCAGGAACCAGCAGCTCAAAGCTGGAGTCAAGTACAAGATGGAGTCCAAGGGAACGTCCCACTCGCTGGTGGTCATCGACACCATGAAGGATGAGGAGGGCCAGTACATGTTCCACGCTGGTGAGAAGACCTCCAGCGCCATGCTCACCGTTTCTGGTATGTCCAAACCCAAACCTCTCTGCAAACGGGCTCATTCTCTGGACTTATTTAGGGAGCACAATCCAGAGCCTGAACATTTTCTTTCTCCTCCAGGTGGTGCTATCACCCGACCTCTTCAGGATGTGACCGTGGCAGAGTCTCAGACCGCTGAGTTTGAGTGCGAGGTGGCCAATGCCGACACTGAAGGCAAATGGCTAAAGGATGGCCAGCTGGTGGACTTCAATGAGAACGTGGTGAGCGATGTGAACGGGGCCGTCCGGCGCCTCACTGTCGTCATCACTAGACCACAGGATGCCGGAGAGTACACCTACCAGGTCGCCAACTCCAAGACCAGTGCCAACCTCAAGGTGGAAGGTAGGTAGCAGCTTCTTAACCCTTTAAACCCTAGGCCGTTTTTTAGAGATTTGATCAAAATGCCCAAAATGAATTGAATATATCTGAAGAACTACAAGGTTTGTTTGAATGGTTTTGGTACCAGAATAAAGGTCAGACTCCAGAGAATACTCCACATGTCTAAAAATCAACACTTGTCTTTCTGACTGAAATTAAATAATATTGGCACACACCAGAAAATTAAAAAAATTAATTTCCACCTTAAAAAATCACTTTGCAATGTTATTATTCCCTTGAAAGTATTCAGTTGCAATCAAAAACATCTAGCAATCCAAAGAACAACATCTTACCCTTTGCTGAGCCTAAATTAATGCCAACAAAGTAAAAACCAGATGATGTAGAGAGGTGTTGGTGGATAAAGATCCAGGCGGACCTCGTCATTTAGACATTTTGGCACCTGTGGGCCGTTACACATTTCTCAGGTTTTTTTCTCTTATTTTTCCCCACTTATACGTATTTCACCATAGATAGTAGTTCCATCTAAAAAAAATTGTTTTTGAGGATTTGTAGGAAAATCAACAAAATGTCTATTTACCCATTCAAGAAAAACGAGGTAGGACCAGGTTTATATTGGTGACTTGAGGAAATTCGTCTCAATTTCCATATGTTTTCCCAGCTACCTCAGTGAATTCTGCATGTAGGGTGATGATACACATGTTGTTGGAAAGAGCAGAGTTTGGGCTTTAATTTAAACAGTGGTTTGTGTGGATAGGATTATGGTGAATTGTTACTTTTGTGTGTTTTTCTTGGTGTGTTAATTTAGCGTCTTTTTACGTTTTTTTTTTTTTTATTGTTTATTATTGGAATTTAATCATGTTGAGGTAGAAAATGTTGTTTTCGTTGTTTAGACGAGATTCTTCCCGTTCAGAGGATATGCATCATGAATATATTAATAAACATTATGCCTGTCTATGCCAATAAAAACACAAGAGCCAAGAAAGTAACAAAACAGAGAGAAAGTTTAAAAAAACCTCAAAGTTCAAAATAGTTACAGGTTTCTATCCAGTTTTTACCCGAATGACTTGCTTGTAGCTCAGAGTGGTCAGTCTGGCAACCGGAGGGTCGCCGGTTCGATCCCCAGCTCCGTCTGGGTTACATTGTCGTTGTGTCCTTGGGCAAGACACTTCCCCCACCTTGACTGTGTGTGAATGTTGGTGGTGGTCAGAAGGACCGATGGCGCAGAATGGCAGCTTCTCTTCTGTCAGTCTGCCCCAGGGCAGCTGTGGCTACAGACGTCTGTCGTAGTTTACCACCACCACAGAGTGAATGAGTAATGGAGCTTCTGTGAAGAGCTTTGAGTGGTGGAAAAAGCGCTACACAAATCCAATGCATTATTATTATTATTATTTTTGCTGTCCTGATGAGGCTCTAAACCAGGCATGTTCAAAATGTGGCCTAGAGGCCACTTTTGGCCCTTAACTGCGTTTCAAGAAGGTTAAGGCAGAGACGCCTCAACTGTTTTAAATATTCTCTGGCATTTAAAACAACTGGCTCTACAAAATCCCACCAATGCTTTAGAACACTATATTACCTGTTAGCTAACCTCTACAGTTAGAACACTTATATTACCTGTTAGCTAACCTCTACAGTTAGAACACTTATATTACCTGTTAGTTAACCTCTACAGTTAGAACTCTATATTACCTGTTAGCTAACCTCTACAGTTAGAACTTTATATTACCTGTTAGCTAACCTCTACAGTTAGAACACTTATATTACCTGTTAGCTAACCTCTACAGTTAGAACACTATATTACCTGTTAGCTAACCTCTACAGTTAGAACATTATATTACCTGTTAGTTAACCTCTACAGTTAGAACACTTATATTACCTGTTGGTTAACCTCTACAGTTAGAACTCTATATTACCTGTTAGCTAACCTCTACAGTTAGAACTCTATATTATCTGTTAGCTAACCTCTACAGTTAGAACACTATATTACCTGTTAGTTAACATCTACAGTTAGAACACTATATTACCTGTTAGCTAACCTCTACAGTTAGAACTCTATATTACCTGTTAGCTAACCTCTACAGTTAGAACTCTATATTATCTGTTAGCTAACCTCTACAGTTAGAACACTATTACCTGTTAGCTAACCTCTACAGTTAGAACACTTATATTACCTGTTAGCTAACCTCTACAGTTAGAACACTATATTACCTGTTAGTTAACCTCTACAGTTAGAACTCTATATTACCTGTTAGCTAACCTCTACAGTTAGAACTCTATATTATCTGTTAGCTAACCTCTACAGTTAGAACACTATATTACCTGTTAGTTAACATCTACAGTTAGAACTCTATATTATCTGTTAGCTAACCTCTACAGTTAGAACACTATATTACCTGTTAGCTAACCTCTACAGTTAGAACATTATATTACCTGTTAGCTAACCTCTACAGTTAGAACACTTATATTACCTGTTAGTTAACCTCTACAGTTAGAACTCTATATTACCTGTTAGCTAACCTCTACAGTTAGAACACTTATTACCTGTTAGCTAACCTCTACAGTTAGAACACTTATATTACCTGTTAGTTAACCTCTACAGTTAGAACTCTATATTACCTGTTAGCTAACCTCTACAGTTAGAACTCTATATTACCTGTTAGCTAACCTCTACAGTTAGAACTCTATATTACCTGTTAGTTAACCTCTACAGTTAGAACTCTATATTACCTGTTAGCTAACCTCTACAGTTAGAACACTATATTACCTGTTAGCTAACCTCTACAGTTAGAACACTTATATTACCTGTTAGCTAACCTCTACAGTTAGAACACTGTTACCTATGTGAACTAACCTCTGTCGATTGTGTTTTATGATCTGAGATCTTGCTTCTGATTGGATGAATGTTTTTTTGCAGCGGTGAAGATCAAGAAGACTTTGAGGAACCAGACTGTGACTGAGACCCAGGAGGCGGTCTTCTCTCTAGAACTCACCCACCCAGATGTGAAAGGATCCCAGTGGGTCAGGAATGGAGTGGAACTACAGAACAGCAGCAAGTTCGAGATCACCTCAGAGGGAACGACCCAGACTCTGAAGGTGAAGGACTGTGACACGCAGGACGAGACCGTCTACTCCTTCAAGCTTGGCAAGCTGTTGGCCAACGCCAGGCTGAACGTAGAGAGTGAGTATGGTGATGTCATCAGCACTGCAGTGCTCCCCAGCAGCGTCTAATAACCTCCTGTTTCTGCAGCCATCAAGATTGTGAAGAAGATCAAAGACATGACGTCGCTGCTGGATGGCACCGCCTCCTTTGAGATGAGCCTATCACACGACAACATCCCCGTCAGGTGGATGTTCAACGGCGTGGAGCTGAAGTCCAGTGACAGATGTAAGATCCTGTCTGAGAGGAAGGCTCACAAGCTGCTGCTGCAGAACGTGGATGGCAGCGCCGCTGGAGAGTACACGGCCGTGGTGGGACACCTGCAGTGCAGCGCCGTGCTCACTGTGGAGGGTACGCAACACCTGAACACCCCGTCATGAAACGCCTCAATCTGTCAATGATCACAATAAATTAACTTTACTCTACGACGCGTTTTCTCGTTTTTTCATTAATTAAACTCCGAAGCAGTTTTGGTCGTAGGAAATATTTTTCTTAGATAATTTAACAAACTCTAAAACTTTAAATATGAATGAGGTTTATTTTGTTATACATTTAAGAGCTATAGCACTGCAGAAAGTCAGGAATATAAATCAGTTATTAACAATAAATCAAACAGACCTTTAAAAATCAGATTACAATCAAAGACCTCCTGCTTTATTACAATCATATCAATAAAATAGGTCAAATATAAGATTCAGTTCACATCTAGTGATCATAGAATAATACACTAACAATAATACAGTAGAATAACAAGTTATCATTCATTATTAATAATACCATTAGAATTATCAGTAGTAATATTTATAATTATTGTTTTTATCATAATTATTATTTCACACCATCCTCCTTATTAGAGGCAGGAATTAGAATCAATAATCTGAAAGAAGTCAGATCTACAGGTCAGAGCTGTGGACCAGGGTCCAAGTCTCAGTCTGGATCCCGTTCTGGATCTGAGTCTGGATCCCGTTCTGGATTGGAGTCCACACTGAACTCGAGAGATCTGATTGGACAACGAGGACAGGAAGTTGTGTCGTTTCCTGTCAGGAGGACAGGACCAACACCTGAACACACCTGTTCCTCAGATTTAGACTCAGGAGAGATTTTACATTCATTAAACTCTGACCTGAACTCTAAGAGGGAGGGGCCTAAAGTAGAGCCCTGTGGTTCTCCAGAACCTGTTCTGTCAGAGAGGATCTGTTTAGGGGCTATGAGTCGAGACCTGAAAGAAGAACGCTGTGATCCACTGGGTCCAGATCCAGCAGAACCTTCAGAATCAGTAAAACCACTGAAGCTTTATAAGCTGTTTAAACTGCGGTGCGTCAGAAAATTCATCTTTAAATTAGCGTATATCTCTTCTGAGTGGAGAGTTTTATGTTAAATCGTCTGAATAAATCATAGAATTGCTGTCTGAATCTAAAATCTGCTTCAGTGGATTTTTTGACGTTGATCTTGTCGCCTGCAGCTCTACATGTCACCAAACCCATGAAGAGCGTGGAGGTCCCGGAGACCCAGGTGGCCACGTTCGAGTGTGAAGTTTCTCACTTCAACGTGCCGTCCACCTGGCTGAAGGACGGCGTGGAGATCGAGATGAGCGAGAAGTTCAGGATCGTGGTCCAGGGGAAGCTCCACCAGCTGAAGATCATGAACACCAGTAGGGACGACTCTGCGGAGTACACCTTCATCTGTGGGAACGACCGCGTGTCGGCGACGCTCACCGTCAACCGTGAGTCCACAAAGCTCCTCCCACTTCATCACAGGAGTTTGGTTCTAACTGTGTTGTCTCTCCTGCAGCGGTCCTCATCAGCTCCATGCTGAACGACCTGAACGCCCAGGAGAGAGACACCATCACCTTCGAGGTCACCGTCAACTACGAGGGAATCACCTACAAGTGGCTGAAAAACGGCGTGGAGGTCAAGTCCTCGGACAGGTGTCAGGTCCGCAGCCGGCAGCTCACGCACTCACTCACCATCCGGAACGTTCACTTCGGAGATGGAGGAGAATACCAGTTTGTTGCTGGTTCTGCTGCTACAGCAGCTAACCTGTTCGTGGAAGGTAACCATGAGTTCACGTTACGACCAAACAGCTTAATCTAAAATCTGAGTGAAGAGGGATGCTGGGTAATATAGAGTTCTAACTGTAGAGGTTAGCTAACAGGTAATATAGAGTTCTAACTGTAGAGGTTAGCTAACAGGTAATATAGAGTTCTAACTGTAGAGGTTAGCTAACAGGTAATATAGAGTTCTAACTGTAGAGGTTAGCTAACAGGTAATATAGAGTTCTAACTGTAGAGGTTAGCTAACAGGTAATATAGAGTTCTAACTGTAGAGGTTAGCTAACAGGTAATATAGAGTTCTAACTGTAGAGGTTAGCTAACAGGTAATATAGAGTTCTAACTGTAGAGGTTAGCTAACAGGTAATATAGAGTTCTAACTGTAGAGGTTAGCTAACTTTTTCAAGCTTGATTAGTTTTAAGTTCCAGAAACTTAGCTGCTAGATTTCTCTGATCTTGCTAGCTATGAGTTTTGATCTGGTCAGAAGTTTCCTGTTTGTGGAGATGTTGCCACTTTGACCGATTTCACAGGGGGGTATGACTCACGTTTCTTGTTATCGTCTTTGGTTGCAGCTCGTCTGATTGAGTTTACAAAGAAGATCAAAGACATCAAGATCACAGAAAAGAAGAAGGCCATTTTTGAGTGTGAGGTTTCTGAGCCGAACATCCAGGTGATATGGATGAAGGATGGCCAGGAGCTGGATTTATCTGAGGAGAGGTCGGTCAGACGTCCTCACTGAAGATTTTAAAGGTGAAAGGTCAGCTGAAAGTCATCTTCTGTGCATTCTTTACAGGTATGTGGTAACAGCGGAGAAGTACGTTCATCGGCTGATGATCCAGACGGTCCGTATGTCTGATGCTGGAGAGTATTCTGTGGTGGCTGGATCCAGTGTCTCCAAGGCCCAGCTGACCGTGGAGGGCCGGGACATCCGGATCTCAGAACCTGCTGAGAGGGAGATCACTGTAAGTTGGTTTGTAATGGAAGTTAAGGAGAGACCTCTACACCTAAAGCATCTGCTGCTTGTTTGAGATGAACCAGAAGCCCTGTCTACAGGTTCTGGAGAAACACAGAGCGACCTTTGAGTTTGAGGTGAATGAGGATGATGTGGAGGGTCGCTGGCTGAGGAACGGTGTGGAGATCCAGTTCTCTCTGGAGGAGGAGAGATTCAGCTATGTGGCCATCAGGAGGCTGCACCGCCTCACCATCTCTGAGACCTACAGGAGTGATGCTGGGGAGTACACTTTCATCGCCGGCAAAAACCGGAGCACCATGAACCTCCGCGTCAACAGTGAGTACAGCAGGACAACCTCTTTAGTTAGTGATGCATCCCAGCTGTCTTCTAACCAAACCCTTGATTCTTCAGTCCCAGAACCTCCTCAGATCCTCCGACACATGGAGCCTCAGTCAGTGGAGGCCGGGAAGCCGGCTCGCTTCTCGGTCCAGGTGAGCGGCGTTCCTCAGCCACAGGTCTTCTGGTACAAAAACTCCCAGGCTCTTTCTCCGGGCTTCAAGTGCAAGTTCCTCCATGATGGCAATGAGCACACACTGCTCCTGATCGAGGTCTTCCCTGAAGACGCTGCCATCTATAACTGCGGGGCCAAGAATGACTACGGCACCGCTACCAGCACCGCCACGCTCAACGTAGAAGGTAAGACCGGACGGTGTTAATGGAAGATGTTGATGAAGTGTTCAGGGCTTGGTCTGATCCAGGTTTGTGTCTCTTAGTGTCTGAGGTGGTCTCTCCGGACACGGCCGCTCCCGTTGCTCCACCCGTCATCATCACGCCCATCGCCGACACCTCAGCCCGTGAAGGGGAACCGGCTCGCTTCCAGTGCAGAGTCCGCGGAGACGGTGAGAAACCCTCAGGAGGGACTGGTCAGGTTTACGTTTCATCTCCACCTAAAGTGGACAACGCTGAAGCTAAAAGGGATGTTTGGGTTATTGGTGTTCTAGCACTAGGACCACGCCCCCCAAAGTGGGCGGAGTCTATAGAAACAGACAGTAGTCCTCTGTCCAGAGCAACACTCTTAGCTAGTCAGGTCCAGGACAAGTTATGTCCTTGGATTGTGGACTTGAAGACCTCCCCGATCCCTGGAGGACCCCACTGAAGAGCTGACTCTAACGGCCACTCCTCTTTCTTCTTGTTGTGTTGGTGCAGACGTGAAGATCAGCTGGTTCCACAAGGAGAAGGAGATCAAGCAGTCGGACTTCTTCAGGATGTCTCAGTTTGATGACAGCTGTCAGCTGGAGATCTCCAGAGTTTACCCCGAGGATGAGGGCGAATACACCTGCATGGCCACCAACCACACGGGGAGGGTGTCCTGCTCTGCTACGCTCAGCCTGGACGGTCAGTTTGAGTCCTGTACCTGAACATGTCTAACCCCTTCCTTTGGCTCATCAGGTTGATGCTGATACTCTTGGTGACCATGAACCTGTTTCAGATGGTTCTGGACTTCCTGTCAGCTGTTCTAGATCTCCCTGTTGTCCCAGTTATCACGATATGTCTGGAGACCATCTGGGACCTCTAAAGACCAGAGTCCTGTCTTCTATGTTCTGGTTATCACAGTCCAGGGGCTTCGTTATAAAACGTTGTGTAGAATCCTCACTATCTGACCCACAAAGCTCGGCGTTCTCACAGCTGGACACTCTAAAACCTGGAAATGTTCTCAGCTGTCTCTGGATCAGACCCCGCCTCCTACACACCCACATCCTGCCATATATGGTCAAAGGACCTCAGCAGTATTCTGCTGCTGATTTCTGGTTTTTGACAGTAAGTCATGGCGACAGAGAGGTCCAGGTCTTCAGAGACTGAAGTCCAGGTTCTAGTGGAGGAACAGAAAGGTTTCCTTCAACTTCTGATTTACTGTTTCACACATTTATGTTCTTCTTCATTGGTAGGCCTGTTCTGGAAAACAGCAATAAACAACGCTGCCCCTAGAGGTTACGTAGTGCATTACCCCAGCCCCCATAGGAGGTGTGTTTATGTTTATTAGAAAAAAACTTAACGCGGTTAACCACAGCCGGCGTTTGATGCAAGCTGAACTAAAAGTCCGTGGGACGGAACTAACGTTTGGTTCCGGGTTCCAGCCGCGTATTGTTTTGTGACGGACGTTATGAGTGTGTGTGGCAGACAGGGAACTAACAGGGAACGAGAAACGTGTCAAAACACACTCCTAATAATGGTTGTAGGTTGAGTTATCGGTCATTTATTGTTGTTTAGTTCATGTTTCACTGACCTGGTGGAGCTAGCGCTAATGCTAACGACTGCAGCTACCTCCAGTGAACCGAGCCTGGCGTTAGTAACCCTGACCATAAAGTTCTGTCCAGTTTTAGCTCCAGGGGTAGTTCTTGTTTTCTTCTGATTTGAATCTAAAAGTCTTTTTTTTTTTTTTTTACTATTATTTGATTCTGACCCCCCCCCCCCC